>WURT03642881.1:0-39738 GCA_009936505.3 Holothuria glaberrima | reverse complement strand
AAACGGACGCTTGCCTTCAGAACCAAAGAGACAAGCGATCATGTGACATCAGTGAAACACCTCTATAGGAATACTCTGAAAGAAACAATCAGCTTGTATACACCCATGGAGCTACCAGCACGTGTTGGTAGCTCCATGGTAGACCTACAGTGCACCAAATTCATGAAAAGGAAGCATGCTGAACTAAAATGAAATACACTGATAATACAGAGTTAATGAGAGCTAAGGCTGGAAATAAAACATCATGAAGGCAAGAACATTTTCATATTAGCTTTTAAGGAAGGGCACATGACACCTATAAATCTTGAAGGGCACCTAGGCCATTTTAGCTTTTAGGGCACAAATGCATATATCTCAAAGGGCACCAAGGCCATACAGAATACGCTGTGTAATCTGGTATGTTTGATTGTATTTAGTTTAATAGGAAAGGCACAACAGAGGCCTAGGCCTTGAAAAAAATGCCATTTTGTAGGGTACTGAGGCCATTGCCAAAGATATGAAGCTCATTGCCTCCCAGGCATTGGTTTGTTCCCAGCTCTTTAGATGTACTGTACAGTAAGTTCTTAGAAGTCACACTAAAATTCTGCCCAATTCTTCAAATGCAATCACTGACAGGTAGTGCCATCCACACTACAAGTGTTACCACATATACTGTACTGTCAGATTATAATTGCATAAGATTATCAAGTCACACCAACATGGTAAAGAACTGTTGCTTTGCCAACTAGTTATATTTTGCCCACATCTTCCCTTTATTATTTGTGTAAGGTCAAATCTATATTAAAAAACATCAAGTCCCAACAACCAGCTTGGTCTGAAAATAGAATATGAACAGCCCATTTCTTGAGCATATATTTAGAAAGCACTCTGAAGTTGTAAGCAATCATTGTTTCTAAAGCCAAGTCACCCATTACACATACATACATGAAAGAAGGATTTGAAGATACATTGACAATGATCAATAATATAAGACCTGCGTGCAATGCTTTTATACAGAAACGCAATAGGTAACCAGCAAATTGAAGAAACTCTACGTAAGCAAATCACTGTAGTATACTGTCACCAGCCAGGTTGACTGCATGTATTTGCAGTCTGATGGAAAGGGATAGGAACTAAAAATTTAAGGGCACCAAACTTTTGAGAGTGTGATCTATAGAAGGTATGTAGTACTCAAAGTTTAAACCAAATCTGTTTTCAGTCTAGTAAGAACATTTCTAAACCTAAGGTTCCTTTCATCCTTTCTGAATAAACTGTGCCATTTTAACTTTGAAAGAAGACCCCAAAATACTACTTATTTTGGTGAAGTGCTTAAGATGCAGACATGAAACCTGACAAACTCTCCAAACCAAAGGTCATGCTAAAGTGCTGCAACTTTACATCTTACTGCCCCATATAAATGTGGGCTAATGTCATCTGTCACGGGCAATAACACTCAAAAGGAACTCTTCATTATTAGATTAATGAGATTTGAATTTAAAAGAGCTTTTAACTGAGCGGGATGTACGTGATCCTTAGCTGACCAAAGCTACAGAGGTAAACTGGTATTTTATTGAAACCAGAGGAAATCTGTTAGGATACTTACCAGGGTCTCTATTTTCAACATTCTGAAGAATCGTCTGCAAAAATGTTTGTGCATACAGCTGAGGTGGAATGGACTTGTCTTCAGCAATTTGAACAAATGCTACAGTGGCTGCCTCTTGAAGATCTTGACAACTTAAGTGAAGCACCTCCTACCAAAGAGAATTAAATATGGGTCAATGGATTGATAGTTCTGCAATATTAACAATGGCATTACACTTTCAATTATCAAGATGAAAACTTCATGTCCAGGAAACAATGGATTGCGACTGAATCAAAAGGATCTATGACTGGAAAGTTACCTTAGACAAGTAGGGCAATAACTGTTTAGTTCAAACAAAAGGGGCATGGCCAGAGGGGAGTTGGAACAACTTGCCTCTTTCTCAAAGGCCTTACTACCCATCCTCATCCCTCCCTCCCAGGAAATTGCAGAATGTAGTGTTATAGATAAAACATACAATTTGCATGTAATTTATCTCACCCCTCCCCCTACTTGTACATCAAGGAGGCAAAGAGAAAATGAAACATATGAGATGAATGGTTCGCGGGATAGGTGAGGGAGCCCTCTGTGGTAGGAAGTCATTGCCTTGGAATTGCAGGCAAATAGTGAAATACATACATAAACAGGAGGTAAGGGAGGAGCAACATAGACTTTGCAATCCTGCCCCACTATGCCACCACTCCCCCATATTCCAGTTTTCTTCTTCACCACTGTTTAAAGGGGCTTATTGAGTTGGTTCACAAAATTCATGATTTTTTTTTTCACACCTGTTGGGATTTACAAATTCATGGTAAATGATCACACTAAGAGATTCTGCACATCTGACACACTACTGAAATGGCAATGACAGGGTAATTAACGATAAAAGTCATCTATTGCAAATTCGTGACCAGACACTTTTTACCATTATATAAAAATCATATGCACTCCCTGTCCACAAAAACTATAATTTCTCACACTTTCGGTAATTGTAGGAGGTGAAACATGAGTAATGAGGCTAACTAGAAACATTGTCATGCTATACTTTACTTCAAACTTATCACAAAAATAATCAATGTCAACTCAATAAGCCCCTTTAACACTTATCACCCCTACACATCTTTTATTGCAGATAATAGTTGTTGCAAAGTTCAGCTAAAAAACTAAATGTGATGGTTGTCATGAATAAAAAAAAACAAAAGGGGACAATCCTCAAGTGCTTCTCCAGGTAAAATTGGATAAACTTATTTCTATCGAACTAAAAAAATTAAAAAAATCTAGAAGCCATATATGCAACTTTGAGAACTATTAATGAAATTCTTACAGGTAACTGTTGGCAGTTTTTCCTCACAATCTCAGCATGTGATGACTTTGCAAAATGTTTTTGGCATCCCTTCAAAATTTTATAATCATGTAGCAATATTTGGGTGGCAGAACAGCTGTTGATTTCCTTTATGATATGTGACCTACAGTATCTTTGTCAGGGACCAGTAAGACGTTCTGATTACTGCTACTACATCACCATACAATATAAAAGGATAGGACTACCAGTCTGGTCTAACTAAAACGTCAAAAGGGGAAAGCAAGGTTACTGACCGTAGCTACACACTTCCTCAATATTAAACTATTGACGTAAACATTTCTATGACATGAAGTACCACAATCATGGTACTGCTGACTTGGTCAATTCTTCATTGTGTAAAACACATCGCATCATACAGGAAAGTTACTGTCCTGTTTATGGTTATATATGTCACTAGTCACCAGACAATGACCACATTATTTATCTGATAAGTACCACGCAAACAAAGGTTAAGCCAGAATAAAACTTTTACGTCACACTGAAAAAATTAGCCAGTTCATGGCAGAACAATTGTTATCTTAAAAATACTGTAACAATGGGCTTAGGATGGTACATTCTGTGACTTGGTGCTGAGAGAGGGGTCTCCCACCACTGGGTCTGACTGACTGTCAGATGGGAAATCTGTACTCAGGGTCAGAGCTACAGGGTTAGGATTTATTAGGGCTAGGAATAGACTTAGTGCAAGGGTTAGGATTACAGTTAGGGTCTGGGTAAGAGTCAAAGTTAGGATAAAGGTCTAACCCTTATCCTAACATTAACCCTCAAGTAGACTTGTTTAAACATAGAGGTGATGGAACACTGGGATGTGGGAATATAGAGTAGTCATTCAAAAGAAGAGTTTGGTTTATGTTCAACAGTTGACCTATACTGCCCCCAACCATAGCCAAAAATCCTGGTGGAATAGAGGGATGTCTCCCACCTAACCCCCCTCTCTCCCCAGCCCTCCTCTCCACTTTTTGGAAATGCTCACACAATCACAATTTCACAGGGTAAACTTTTCCTCATGAGCCCCTTTTCTGCCTCTTCTTTTTCACACAAATCTCTGCTTATGGTTCCTACCACACAACAGTATAAATTTTGCTCTTTACCTACACATCACCATAGTTTAAAACTTCCTGGTAAACCTAGCCCCCCCCCCTCCCCCTACATTAATTAAGATAAATGTGTGAGCTGTGCTTATGGAGGACAACAGTGTTCCTTGCCTTTAAGTCATACTGTACACTTGCTTTATGCACACAGGTAAAAGCTATAAAGAAGTTGCTAGCTTGCCAGCCTTTCCCATCAATGTATTCTGAGGCAGGGACCTTTATTAGTTCCTACAGAAGGTGATCTCCATGACCTTCTCTATTGAAACCCTTGCTTAAGAATGTTTTCCTTCATTGTAGTGTTACAATGGACATATCCCTCAGCTTTAAGTTAATAGATATCAAGAGTGACTTGCCAGACACAAGAAATACATAACATTATGACCAAAGACTGAAATGCCAAAGCAACCATTTGTGTAAACAGAAGTCTTCATTACATAAACATCTGGATGACAATGTTCAACAATTTGTACATCCAAACAGTTGTCTCAGTATCTCAAAAGTCTACCATAGTGTTTCCCTGGTAGATTCCACATGAGGGATCCTAAAATATGTCCTGACCTCCTATAATACATTTCACTCATGAAGCATGATCAGTAGTACTGTACTGTAATGTACTGTACTGTACTATACTATACTATACTATACTGTACTGTGCTGAGCTGTGGTATACTTTTTAAAATGAAAAGATCTCAATTGCCAGAACTGTACTGTAGGCCAGCACTGAAAATTAGGATGAAGTACTTAGTGTATTACTGTAAGTACACAAGATATGTGTGTGAGATAACAGGTGCTTTTAACAAAATTTGCTGAGTGAAAAAGTGAGTCTCAATATGAGCATCTCCAAAAAAGGGGTTTTGTGTCCCATGACATCCTCTCGTGGATTTGACCCCACGCAGGTGATCAGATCTAGATCTAGTGTAAAAGCATCCTTATAGGCCATTGTAAAGTTAGACAAAATTATTTACCAAACTCACAAAGAATTTCTCAGTTTCGAATTCTTTGTGAGTTTGGTAAATAATTTTGTCTACCTTTACAATAGCCTAAAAGAATTTGCAGGTCAGTCATGCATATATCTTGTAAAACTTCAATAAAGCTATAAATTCCCTTAGATAAGAACAGGTAAAACAGAACACTAACAGTATGGCCTTTCCATAAGGCATGTCAACCCCAGTCTGTAGTAATAATAAATACATGACAAGTGTTCAATGGTGCTTGGTTGATTTTAGAGATAGAGATCATCTACTGTACCATAATCTCCTCACCTGCTTTTTCAAGGTGAAAAGCAGGGTCATCTCAAGAATTTGTTGCACTCACTTCAGACACTGGCAACAATGTCCAGTTTCAGAACAGCACCTAAAAATGCATTACTAGCATGCTTATACCAACTGTAGATATCAAAGCTGAAAGTTAACAATGCTCATCTGTCTTGCATTATATGGATACCTTACATTAGTAGTGGGTCCCTTGATCAACTCAAATCCACTGACCAGTAAAGAATATTGAAACTTAAATTAAGCCTGCCAGTCAAGAAGAAGGAAGAAACTTAAATAGGTAAATGTGCCCATATCGTCTGCAGCAGATGTCAAATATGTAGGCTACCTCATTTGCATTCATGATTCTAACACCAGCAAACAATGACAGAGACCATTCAATTTTGTAACTGTATTTGCTAGCCTAATTTTAATCTCTCGATTGTTGATTGGTTACAAATAATCACATGCTCATAGACTGTTTTTAAAACAAATTATTATCAGTTAAACAGACCAGTGACATACCAACAGACAAACAAACCAACAGACAGACTGACTGACATAGAGAGCACAATCACAATACCTTACACTGGTAAGGCCAGGGTTGTCACAACTCCCTGGTATGGCTATATAAAAATCTTTCACCAAACAAACCTTAATAGATTTTGGTCTGTACATTGACTTCCTACTGACCTTTCAGGCAACCAAGTCCTTAAGCTCACCTTATGATGACCCTAACCAAATTTATGAAAACAAAACCAGTTAATTAGGGCATACACTTTACCGAAGACTTGACCCCTCTGGGCACTTCCCAATATTCTTCTGCAAATCCTGCAAATTTGACACAGTTTCACGCACAGTACACAAGGGCTCCAAAACCACAGATCCCAAAACTTCAAACCTCTTTCATATCAACAACTCCAATTAATGGTGAGACAATAACTATTCAGTTTACCAGAAATAAATGCAATTTGTCTGTTTTGTTTTTTAAATCTCATCTTTTCATACCTCTCAAAACATCAATTAAAAGTTAAATTTCCTGTTCCTTGATTGTGATAACCTCTAAAATTTGTAAAATCAGTCAACAAAGTACACTGCCTTTCAAAAGATGACCTTGATTGAGTGTTGCTCCTAAAAAATTCTTCAAAGAAATCTGTATGACCATTTTTACAAGAGACTGTAAATTCTCAGTGTTTACATTTTATACAGTCCAGTGCAACTGTAACACTACTTACACAGGTGTACAATTTGTAAAGAACTACTGTGCCGAATCCTGCAGCATTGTCCGAACACTTCTTGATTCAATACTAAAAACACAGCCACCAGCATGAGGAACTATCTACTACAGAATCTTTTGTCCTGCTTTCATCTGAAATGTTTTCAGGATATTGATTCTCTTTCAATGAGAGGTTTTTGCCCACATCCTATGTAGAAGAAGTTGCATCATGGAAGTATTGGTATATACTCAAACAGATTATTCCTGGGAGAACATTGGTTTAACAGCAAAATTCCCGCCATTTTATGCATCGATAAACCTGTGGCCTATTAAAAACTTAAGCATGTGTAGGGCTTCAAAGCAAATTATCAGAGTTCAAGTTCTAAGAAATATGTGTCACTAGAAAGGCTGCTATGCTTTTAAAGGAAGTGTTAAAATTAGTGCAATAGAATGACACCTATAAAAGGTTGACTGTTTGCCCTACATAATCTTACTCTACGGGATACAGTTTGCACATTTAATATCTGTTTAGTTTTCAGAATTCTTACACCCTTTCTAGGCACTCATTTCATTATTGACAGGAGAGCATCCTATTCAGTAGCAGTTATAAAGAAACCTGATAAGTTTTGTCCTTCAAAGTTAGAGACAACACTAACCTAGCATCTCGTATTATTAAGCTACATACACACTTGTACACATACAAATTTCAAACCATTTTTAAACAGTTCCAAAAGTATACTTCAATGCAGTAATGATTGATAAGTCCTTTCTTCCTCCTTACATGAGTAGTGACTTAAATTTCAGCCAAAGTATGCCACACATACTTATCAAATATGAAACACTGACACATACAAGTATGATATCAAGCTATAATTTAGAACCAGCTCTGTCATGCCATTCTACCAACACATAAATAGGACTGATCAGTAGATAAATAATTACCAGCAAACAAATTAAACACTTTCATAGCAATATCAAATTGTTCACATTTTTCCCATTAGCTATTCAGTTACACTTGTGTACTAGGTTTCTCCTCATAAAGAATCAAGATTCATAACTAGACATTAAAGTAGGCTATAGAGGGGTTTCACCTGCGTCACATGATCAAATGTCTCTTTGGTTCTGAAGGGCAAGTTTGCCTTCTCTTTGGTTTGGTTTTGACGGGCAAGGGTCCATTGTGTCACAGTAGTATCTATGGTTAAGCCGTGTATGTGTGCTGTAAAAACCCTTACTGCATATTTGTTTTGCCCTTCAGTGCCTGGCAATCCCACTCGCATAACATCACATGAAATCCCTCTATGGGCCAACTAACCAACTCTGCACTAGTTATTTGAGAGGCACAGCTAATAATTCCTGTACACATGTTACTGAGGGGGCAATTTTAACATTTACAATAAAAAAAAAACCCCCCCCCCCCCCCCCCCCCCCAAAAAAAAAAGAAAACAAAAAAAACGAAAAGTTGATGAAATGGAAACACAGGGAAGGGAAGAAGCATTATCATAGGGAAGTTCTGAAGATGATCCAGCTCGTAGGAAAAGCATGCATGGAATAAGTCCATCATGGGTCATGCGAGAAATGTTTTAAAAATGGGCCAAAGTAAAGAAGACACATGCCACTGATAAGTGTAAGTGTAAACATGACAAGAAGGATACCTTTAGGGTATAAATACTGTGATGAAAAGGTTTTGTTGTGTTATTTGTAATCAATCCAAAATTCCTGATAGGATTTTTTGCAGCATATGGCACATCTTCCCACACATGATCCAAGAAATAACACATTTTTGAGCAGTTCAAGTTACTACTTACCCTGACTTTGGGAACAACTTTCCTCATGCCCTCCACCTGGTTCTCTCGAATGAGTTTTGCTAGATCTCTCACAACACTAATCCTCTGCACATCTTGACCAGAACTAAGGAAGATAAGACAGATACATTATTAACTATGCTGAACATTTTTCATACTTGCAAAATATATTGCTACCATCAACTCCATCCTGTCGTTACTTACACAGTACAAAAGGTTGTAATCAGAGTTAAAAAGAGAAGGCATAAATTATAGAAAGATGTGACAATGTTACAGTAGACTATCAGATCAGATACTTTCTTCATTTCAAGTATGATACCATCACTGTAACATTGATTAAAAAGTTTTCACAATGTACGTCAACAGTTTGGGGAAGGGGGACATGTCTCCCCCACTTTGAATGTGGAAGGGACAACATATTATTTGTTCCCCCCACTTTACAGAACTCAAACAAAATTAGCAGGTAAATGTTAGATTCCATAGCTCATAAAATTACCAAAACTTCCTGGATGGTTCTTCCACAGTACATCAAAAATGCAGAAGGATTTGGGGTTCTAGGCGCCCTCTGTTGGTTAGGGTTACAACAGTGCTATTAGTTTTTTGCCAGACAGTTATTGCAGGCAATAATGATATGTAAAGAGGAGGTAAGTATCATCGCTCATAGACTAGCTAATTCAATAACATCTAGCTCAAAAATGGTGGAAACAGCCATTTAATGGATTAAAATGGTTGGGAATACCTCAGATTACACCTCAGATCTTCTCAAATCCAATTTTTTTCCGGGGTCCGTAAGCTAGGGTTTCGCAATTTGTGGTTGAAATATTTTCATCATCGTTATGTTGCCCCCACTTTTGAGAAGCTGTTGACACTACTGGATTTTACATTTGCATCTTTCCCTTGATACTGTATGACCAAAACTTACAATTCTGTAGTTAGTTAGAAGATGTTTTACGGCTCAGTTTCTAACCAACTGATTTAAGTCTGGCAGGCCACAGCCTTTTTTCCAGCTGTGGCTCACTGGCAATCCTGCAAGACATATTACAGGTCAGATGCAGGTCACCATTTTGGCAGTTGGGGAAGAATGGCAATAGGAGTAAAGAGACAAAGAACACTATGAGACTACTCTCAGTCTAAAAATTTATTGTGAATAGTATGTGTTGATGAAAACCACTGTAAAAAATCCTGTCCAAACTTCAGTACATACGTAATTTACTTTTACAAATTGTGCCTGTACACTCTATAACTTCTTAAAGGGGCTCATTGAGTTGATATGGATTATTTTTGTAACAAGTTTGAAGGAAATCATTGCATGACAGTGCTTCTAATTAGCCTCATTTTCCATGTTTCACTTCCTTTAGTTACTGAAAATGTGAGAAACTGTTGTTCTTTTAGACAGAGATTGCATATGATTAGTATGTATTAAATGGTAAGTGTCTGGTCACAAATTTGTAATAAATGATTTTAACCATTCATTACCATGTCATTGTCATTTCAATTGTGAGTCAGAATTGCAGAATCTCTTAGTTTAATCATTTACCATCAAGATGTGAGTAATCTCAACAGGTGAGAAAAAATAAATTTTGTGAACCAACTCAGTACAAAGCCTCTTTAAATAAATGACTGTATTTGTAATGGCTGATTCAGAGGAGTTACAAGCATGGACAAGAATGATGTCAGGAATATGTGTCTGGTTTAAACACATTCAGAGAATGGTTAGTCACCTATTGCTTTGCTTGAAAGATTAAGTTCAAGAAAAGTATTCTGTTGAATAACACAATTCAATGCACCAAAACATCCTTTTAACCAACATAATCATATCAATGATCTTTTCTTCAAAATTTGCATGTGATACTTCAATTTAGTGTGGTCAAACAGTATTTTGACCTTTCCAAAGGCTGCATTTTTAGTTCCTTCTTTTTGTTTCCATTTTGTTGGGGGGGTGGTATTCTATCAACCAAACATCACCTTTCATCGAGTGACTTTCCCTGACTATAACTGGCTCCCCTTCTCAAATAACTGGGGGGAAAGATCTCCAAATCTTTAAAATTTCACTGTTAGTTTGCTATACAAAACTGTCAGAACTCCACCAAATGACCACATTAGGAGTAAAATTACATAAATACCTCCAAGCTATATGTAATACCTACTTCCATGAAATATACTTTTATTTTAAAATTGTCAGGAAGAAGTTAACTATACAGATATGGTAATGCCTTGGGTAAGCCTGCATGGTGCCATTCCTCAGATCAACTTTTATCACCATATTGACATAAGGCTTCATAGACAGGATGATGTAAAACATCACTTCCAAATCTAAACTTCAGCTCTGTTCTGGTGACACAACTTGTAACAAGGAAGAACGGTTTCATACACAGTATACAGTATGTTGACTACAGTTTGAAATATATCACACTGTACTATACATATGACAGAGTTGCGTGAAACATGCAGAAACCACCAATACAATATTACACAACCCTCTTACTCTAGATTAGTCAGCTGGTCCTCCACAGCTGACTAGTCTAATCTTTTTCTGATTCTATAACTAGCTCTCTGATTAGAGAATCTGAAAGCATTTCACAGGCAAACTCACAACTCAGAACTAGTTTTAAATGTTAACAGATCTTATCTGTTTATCAGCAACAGCTGTTAAAGTAACAGCATGGAAAACCACCTTGATATACAGCTATTGGATGGGTGTGATGAAGAAAATAAGCCTGAACCTACAGTATAAGCCAAATGAACAGCTTCAATATTTACAAATATTTGAAATTGCTCATGGTTCTGCACTTAGATCAAGATAACATTCCTGCATTATACTTCACTTAACCATGTATGACCACCATATCCTCACATATTATTTTGCATTGTGTAACATTCTTGTCTGGAGAATACATTATCCTACACGATATATCACGAGGGTCTGTTGTTAGGAGGAGGCATGAAATACAGTTAGGGTTAGTAGTCTCAAGAAGTCACTATCCTACAGTATACGATATCATGTAAGGACTGAGTCGTGTGATGCTGACAAACATGAATATTCATTAGGCTAGGGCAGGTTCCCTGACTTCACTTCACCCCTGGCAAGGAGATATTAAAGTGGCTATGACACAGTAAAATTCAATGCCTGTACTGTGCAGATATATTAAAATATGTTCTTAAAACACATATCAACCATTATTGTGATTAAATACCTGTTCCTTCACTCCTTAAACTGCAAATTAAACACCCTTTTCGAGGCTTGAAATTTTCACTTCTTCAAAAATTTTGAAAAGAATGTGATGTCACATTAGGAAACCTCACATATACGCTTACTTAAATCAGTGTTATTGCTGAATGGACAATATTTTGTACAAAATCGTCAGAGAGCAGTTGAATATATTAGGCCAGTCTACATGCTACCAGATCGAGCCTGCGGTCAGGTGAGTCCATGTTGCTGCCCCCTCCCGCACAGAACCATGTATAGGATGGTTGATGCAACCCGGCGCCTAGTAAACACTTATGTGTGTTATTTTTTTTTTGTGCCGACATGTATTGATCTTGACAAAGGCACAATCCAATGACATACCTAGGATAGGTAGCACCACGAGCAGATCATTCATTTTTGTACCCCAAGCAGAGCATTTGTCCTAGGTAAGTCTATGTGGGGACTGAGGTAAGGTGGTGTTCTCCCCCCACCCCGAGATAATTTTTCCTTTTACAATGGATCTGATACATAGTGGTGATAACTTTGGAAAAACTTTACACTCACATAATTAGAAATTCTCATTTAAAGGAAAGCCAATTGTTTTGGGAAGTGCAGTAGAAGGGATAGCTTTCAAGGGGAGGGGATATGGGGACCTTTGTCATTTTTTGCTGAGATAAATCCCCTTAACTGCAAAATGGTAATATCTTTGTGGCAAAGGGTGGAACTGACGGTAGAATTATTTAGAAATTTCCATCATTTAGCAATTTTGCTGGGCTGAGTGTAAATGATGGAATGTAGTATAAGGGAAGGGGTACTCCTCCCTTGCGAAAATTTTGAATAATTACAGGCCTCTTGGAATATACCACCCTTTCACTTCTACCCCTCACTAGATATATGGCCTTAGGGCACTATTTTACAGTATTGCCCATTGTCCAGTGGCAGCACCAGAATTTTAAAAGGGGGGGAATAGGAGGATGGAGGGCAAAAGAAACTGTTGGGGCAAAAAAAATTTAAGCGGCTAGAACGAAAACGAGTGCGAAGCGTGAGCTTTAGCCGGTGAGTTAGTTAGTTAGTTAGTTAGTTAACTAACTTTAGTGGGTGGGGTCCAAGGGCCCGTGTTGTGTGGGGTCCAGGAGCAAAGCCCCAATGGGGGCCCAGGGAATGAAGCCCTTGGAGGCACTGAGGTTTTAGTTTATCTCTGGGTAAACATTAAGTCTCAGGATAGGTATGTTTTGGTTCATAATACGTTAACCAATGCAAAGATTCCTAATAGTAAGGCTATTCCTCCTGTCACACCACTATACGTCAGGAGCTGAGTGGGGGTATTTGGGAGGAAGAGGTTCTGACGGGAAAAATTACCCCCTTTCCTCACACTGGGGCACCCACTGCCATTGTTGCCATTTAAAGTATTCTTCCTACATGCTTTGTGTATCTCTATAGCATAGAAATATGCTCAGATTTTGCCAAAAGTTAAAAAAAGCCTTGCCTCCCCCATAGTTACCCCTCCATATACCCCTTTCCTACTTTTATATTCATGTAGCCTATTTATAATCACATAATTGTATTCATATCTTTGTAGTCGTATATTTTATACGAACAACAGGTTGTTCGCTAACATGTACTATTTGTGTGCATGTGAATAACGGGAGTGCATGTACCGCTAATCAAACCTATGAAGCCAGTTAAAACAGTTTTGAGGATAGATTGCCCTATGCTTTTAGAAGAAGGTATTCGTGATTGGTGTAACTTTTCATGTAATGGCCACTTTAAGTATTGATCACACTCTCCTTGGAATCAGGACTCCTGGATCATTTTCAATACTGTCAAAAATCTGAACAAAAATCATAATGTGGAGTTAGAATGTGTGTAACTCTGCAGGTTTTAATGACATGTTATTATACAAATGGCTCTGTTGATCTTTTTCTCTATTCAATCATAACTTTCCTCTTTAATTTGCCAATACAAGTATCCCATATTGTCAATTAGGAACCTTAGTCATTGAAAAGCTGAAAGTATAATCCCATTGGTGAATAATACTCAATGGTAAGCTTACAGTAGAAGTTGATGTTGACAGTTTGTTGCACTGTGGCATCTGTTCCTGTGTCAACTTATGACATTTTGGGAGACATGAAGTGTGTTCCCACTTGAGTACGAGCAGGCGATCAGATCCGGATCTGACCCCGAGCAGGGGATCAATTTGAAAGTGGGAACGCTCTCGTTCCCCGGATCAGATCTCGAGAGCTTGATCGCCCCTTCGGGGAGGATCAGACCGCGCGCAGGCGATCAAAAAAACAAGTGGGAACACAACAAGGGATCAAGGTGACCCGAGATCAAAGCAAACTAACTACTTACTTCCAGAGCGCAGCTTGTTATTCATATCTCCCGCCACACAAACTTGTGTAAATATACAATACCTGCAGACACAATTTCAATGACGCAACTTCCTGTTGCTTGAACCGGAGAAGGCGATCAGATCTTGCCCAGGGGATCAAATGGGAACGCTCTTGCAGTTAGTCACAAACTTTTCCAGTTGACTGAGCTTGGGGGGATCAGCATGGGTGGTTCAAGTGGGAACACGGCCATGATTACTACCATCAGGCTGCAGATACTTTGACTCCAGAAACATAAGAGTTGCCCAGTACTAATATTCACCTGTATACACACACACTTTGCACTGGGTAAAGAGGTGGGCTGTGTAATTTTCACCTGAAAGGGTAATTAGAATTTTTTATGAAGTCTGCTCCTGACCTCAATAACCCTTGAAAGGTTTATTACCAGGGTAGAGAAACATGAAACATAATTTTCTTTGCAGTACTCTGTTGTGAAAGCTATGAAAAGAGAGCAAAATTATGATGTAATGAACAGACCAGATGCCCTCAGGGCAAGTTCCCTGACCAATGGTATAAAACTAAGGTTACAGTCAATGAAGTACAGTAGTAACAGCAGAAACTATACCTTACCATATCTGGACTAGTTACAGCATGGAAGTACTACCTCAGACTTCCATGGTTACAGTTTCAATTCTAATGCATAGTTGCTATATAGTATACATCCTGAAGTTAAAAAGGTAGCCAACCAACTGTGCAGGCATATCTACTGCACAAGCAGACTGAACTGCAATTTTAGGTTTACAATGCAAAGTAGACAGCTAACCAACTCAAACTGTCACTTAGGTCACAACACTGAAACAGTGAAAGAGACCAGTAGGTTAGACAGCAGTGGCATCACCAAGGGAGAAATTCCCCCCAGTAAACCTTGTGCCCCCCTCTCCCCTACTGAGATTTGAGAGTTTCAAAAAATATAGATCTTCTGTAAGTTCTGTAGTCAGAGTATTCCACTACCTGGTTTCATAAGATTTGATTCTTCTTAGGACAAGAAAAGGCAGCAATATGTATTTTTTTGGAATAATGAAATCACCCCATCTCACAAAACAGTGTTCACTGATGTGTCAGAGGCTGAGCATAGGTCCTGGTAATCCATCCATAACCCTCGCCACCACAACAGGTGTGAATATACGCCTTGATAAAGTGTAGTGGTAATACGTCCGCCTCATGGACTAGATGACTCATTGATCAAACAGTGAACGGTGTTGTTTCATATGTGCGGTGGAATGCCTGCCGCTTGAGTTGCGAATTGTGGTGCACCTTCAGTGCCAACAATTTCAATGAGACTGTTCTGTATTTTCTTCTTCGAGAAAAAACAATCCCAATTAATTTTGAAAGAGAAATATACGAAACAAAATTCTTTGCTCACTTTAGTCATGTATGACTCCAATCATTCAGTTCATGGATCATGAGAATTTCACATTAATCAAAAATTCCACAATTGAACGAATATTTTATCATTGATTACAAATTTATCCCCTCCCCTTATACCTCCCCCAGGCAGGCAATCACACAACATACTGCATCCACCACTAACTGTGCTTCCTATTGAACTGTTGTGCCCCTCCCCTTATTACCCCCAGAATAAAAAGTCTGGTGATGCCACTGTTAGATAGACAGTACAAGTTTTAGTAACATTTGGTATGTTTAAATTATTTGTGAAGGTACCCACATCAGTGTCTCTCCTTTCATAAGATTGTTAGAACAATCAAGTTTCTAACAATCCTTATCTTGAAAAAGTGAGCCCACTTTGTGGCTATCATGTTTACAAATACGGGGGTATGGTAAATAGACCACAATCCCATTAATTTCATCCCACCATTGTGAACATTTCATACATACAGTACACAGTGCATACATTTACTCACTGATGAAGTTACATACAACTGTGTAGCTTATTAACTCCATGACTGCATGGAGGACTTACTGATATTTCCCGCTTAGGAGATGAGACCTTGCCATCAGTGGTGCTTCAGATAAACTTTGATTTACCCAACAAAACCAATAGTCCTCTGACCTCATTCATTCAAAGAAGTGTACTTTACAAAAATTGATTTGTAGAAACCAATGGAGACTTCTAGTATTGATTGGCATTTACTTGTGTCACACATCAGGGAACCATTGGTAAGGATCATCACAATTGATTCTTTGTTTGTTGGCACATTGTATTAAATCCAATCCACAAACACCTCAAAACCCCACCTGCTAGTGTAAACCAAGACAAACCCCTCCAAAAGTGGCTCAGTCATAACAGGTCCTTCTAGAGAACCCTTAGCACCCACTCAATATCACAAACTGAATATAATAGAGGCAGACACTATTGGGATAAAACCATTCTGGTCAATGTTCAGATAAGGACAGTTTCACCCGCTGTTTAACCAGTACTTCCATGGTTAAACTCAGATTAAAACTGTCCCACAAATACTTCCTAGAAATGGAAAAAGGCACCAAATTAGAATGTAAACAATTACAGAATGTTGCTTTCCTTTAAAGTTTCCATTTAACTATTTGGTCATAGTTCAGACTTCATGTGACACATGTGTTATTCATTTCAGAGAAACACATGTATCATACAAACTTCCCTGAAAGAAGAATCAGCCCTGAATTAGTTACCTAATGTTATGTTGCCTCCTCTCTTTGTATTATCAGAATTTCAACTGTGGGCTTAACTTTTTCAAAATAATGTTCAATCTGGGATGGATTTCAAATATTAGCATACATTTCAATACTGAATGCAATTTTATTCATTGCATTGTTAAAAAGGTAACGAAAGTTGAGTTGGTATGCTGAAAAACGTGTGAATTGTATGTGGGCTTATTTGTGGGTGAACTATTATGTGTGCATAATTAGTGATGCTTGTTAAATGCATTCAACCAAGCAGGTGGGTGCCATATTTAGTATCACAGGTTCATAACAGAGGGTGACAGGCTCAAATACATGAGCTCAAATGATAAAGGCTTGAATCTCCACTTGATGTATGAGTGATGGTCTGACATATGGACAAATTATGACATTTTTCACATTAACTGACCCAAAAGATAAACCCATTCCTTTGTGATAAATAAAAATGGAGATAATATGTTCATTAACATTTTTGAATTCCAGTTACCATCTAGACCAGCTACAGTAGTGGGATAGAAAAGTTAAAATGAAGCCCATAGGCCTGTGTACAATATAATACAAAAAAAAAAAATCATTGCTGAAAAGCACTAAAATCTGACAGCAAATTGTCCCCACATAGAAATTGCTGACCAAATATGACTATAATTATGATAGCAATTCTATATGTACTGTATGAAAACTTCTGTTTAATTAACTATTTATTCCAGATAGCATTGACCCCTTCCACTGATAAAGTGAAAAAACCTGTCATCTGTGCTTCTGTTTTGAGTAGTTACTGTATGGTCCGGAATTGAATTTTGTTGCTAATGTTATGTTTTGCTGTCAAAAATCATACACTGCAGCTGGAATCCACAGAGAAAGAGGGAACAGTGTGACTGTTGCATGAATGAATGATTACCAAGATAGCAATTCAGTGATACCAGGATCACACTTGTATCTAATTGTGAATATGGTTTATTTTCTGCTTTTGATACTGCTAATGTTACTATTTGCAGTGCACACTTTTTTAAATAATTTTATCCAAACCATTATTAAACACACCATATTTATATCTTATTTCTCAGAAATCATGCTCCTGCTGAACTTCTAAGGCAAATGACAACACAAATTTATTTCTTATGTGTACTAGGCTATACCTGTTTGACACCCTGTGTCAATGTTACTAATGTTTCTATTGGCAGCACTGCAATGGGAACCTAACACTAACCTAGGTAAATTTCATTTGAACAAAGGAAACACACATAGTTGTCTCCTTTTTATTTTTTTATTGAGAGTTGGAGCCTGATGTATGAAACTAAAGGAGCTTTAAGCATCAATAGAAACTTTAATTTTTTTCTCCATTGAGGGAGCAAATTGGGTCATTTATTGTGAAACATGTCTTATAGCCTATTTGCAAAACAAACACTTTAACAATATATAAATGTTTTTAACTATTCATGTGCCAAAACTTTAGCATACCACAGTAAACTATAAAGGTGAACTTGATCTTAAAGCGGTAAGGTATCAAGAATAAACAGTGAGCGACAACTTTGTCTCGATATTGTCGAAAAGTGAACAGTACTTTTCAAAAATGATCACATGTACAGTAGTTTCCAAAATGGAATCTGTGAAGAGGGATGTTATCAGACACTACAGTTTTGAGAATCTTTTAACCAACCCAATCATCTCCTTTAATATGTATCAATGTCACAAAAAGAAGAATGTCTTCATAAAACAGTCTGACTGTAACAGACTCTTCTATCTGCCAACATATTTTCAGGTAGTTTTACATCTTTCCTATCACCTTTACTTAAACTACAATGTTTTTAGTTTATATCAAAACTGAAAGCGGTTTTACTCAGAGTCATAAAATCATGACATGTTACATCCTTCAGCATACCTTATAGTAAAAACAAAATCATCTTTAAATAGGTCACATGATTTTAAAAAATAAACCTGCAGTCATACCCCTAGGCATCTCCACACAGACAAACAGATGGGAGCAAAGATTTAAAACTGTTGAGGTGAATTGTGATAGAGGTAATAACAAAATCAAATTCTTGTTATGATCACTCTTAAATGTCACTAGTAAGAATGTAAGGCCTCACACATCTTGTGCTTGAACTATTAGATGATGTATTGTGCATGTAGGCACCTTCCTCTTATGCATGATGCATGCATGCTGCACATTCTAAATCTATCAGGTACCAACTACCAAGCTAATACCTTTGATCATTGTCATATGAAGTTATGTAAGGTTGAAAACTTGAATACTCCCAACAGTATGGGATGAACTGTGAAATGACCTGCCACCTTTTACCACGAGCTACTGTATTCTACTACTGGACAATTTAAAACTAACTTGAAAACTCATCTGTTTACTATGTCCTATTGACTGTCTGTTGTGTAGTTTTTACACTTTGAGACTCAATTATTGTAATTTTTGTTGTAAATGTTGTTGTTAATATCGCTATTGTTATTGTCATTGTTGTCGTCATCATCATTATTACTACTATTATTTTTATTACTCTTTCTCGATCTGGTAAATACAAACAACACACATTTAATTTTCTCCCCTGCCTCCTTCTTCCTCCCCACACTCACTCAGGCCTGCAGATAAAATTCATGACCAGTCGCAACTAAGTAGCCTACCAACCTTTCATTAATCATTCAAAATGTTGGGTTGAAGCATTACTGTGCAGCTCTCTGATCCGCAGATGTGTAAAATGAAGTACACATACTCAACCACACAAACACACACTCACACACACAGGCTGATAGAATTTATGACCTTTGGTAGCATAAGATACATTTCTGCCATGAATGCAGGTAAAACATGCTGTCAACAGCTGAGGACTATCGGGGTGTCAGCTGAGTCATTCCAAACCTTTTTGCTATAGTTTTCAATGACTTCTTAGATGTGTATCAAGTATGACATGTTTACAAGCAACCTCACACCACAGGAGTACTACCTCAGTTTCCACGCTCACACTATGTAGGCATACTGTTACTTGTAGCTCACTTGTATCATAAAATAGTGTGGAGTTCTTTCCAAGTAGCACTAATAGTATACATTTTTGCCTCCCTGTCGATAACTTTCAAGTTAGATACTGAGACATGTCATTACAAGCAGAAACTTCTGTTAACTACCACAACTTCAAGATAACCTTCCCAGCTCCTTACATTCTGTTTCATTTACTTAAAGGGCATTTGCAGTTACCCCAAACTTATTTTGAAACAACATTTAATTCTCAGACATTTCTTTTTATTTCTCTTCGAGGTAACTTTCAATGACATTTCAGGACTCTGATATTGCATCTTCAAGATAAAGCAAGATATGACTACTCCTTTATTTCACAATTCAGTCAGAAAAATGTCACAAGAGCCGTTCATGAAATAGGGTAGACTATGCTAATCCAAATCGGGGTAACTGCATTTTCTCTTTCAACCAGTATAAATGGCAAGTATTTATAAAAAGGAATACAAAATTCATCAAAAAATCAAAAGGAATATATACTATTGATAAAATAATAAACACATAGATGTATTCAACGACAGTCACAGTCACAGAGTCAAAATCTACAGTCAAAATTTAAACTTGAATGCTCCACTACTGTATGTGTGGCCTGTCAGCTAATCTTTCATTATATGTGGTCAAGACTGCCCAAGCATGGAGCTAATATGGTCCAAGCATTCATGTTCTGATATAATTTAAAGGGCATAAGATGCCAGCAATACTCAAGGGAGAGATCAGCAGCACTGTGGTAAGCTCATTAATCTTAATTGGTCAAAATGTATCTTTCCCCAACTAAGGAGGTGTTGATAGCTTTTATCTGAATATAACTGTACATTAGTAACAGAGACTTTGACAATGAATTACTTTCTCCACTAATCTGGACATTTACAGCCATACAGATGAATGGATGGACACACAGCATCTTGACAATGCTCTTGAGAATTAGGAGAATGCAGCTCTTCAAAGAAGCAAGATAAAGTAAGGGACAGCCCAAATTAATGAAATTAATTATTGTTTTGACAGATGGTATGCACAATGGATCAGTCGTTACTGACAACGATTTCAACCAATGTGTTTCAGACTCTTGAAATTCTTAATCCATTTGCCCACACAACCTTGACACTGATAAGTTACGTAACTTGGCAATGGCTTCACAAACTCCTGGTGCACACACTGTCACACAAAACTCTTCATGACTTCACTACAACCCAATTTTGTGTAAAAATTTAGTTTTTATATTATGAAATTTTTCCATCAAACATAGGCTTATAATTATTCAGCATTAGAAGTGAAAATTTTCTTTTATCCTTTCTTTTCCATGCACTCTTTACCACGAGTAAATTTTACATTATATGCATGGTGCCTTAATATAAAGGTATTTAAAGGGAAAATGCTGTCACCCCAATTTGGATAGTATTAGTAATACTACTAGTCTATCCTATTTCATGAGTGGCTCTTGAGCATCATGTGACAATGTTTTTCTCACTAAATTGTGAAATTTACAAGGAGTAACACCTTGGTTTAGCCTTAATATGAAATATTTGATTCCTGAAATATCATGAAAGATCCTTTGAAGAGAAATTAGAGGAAAATTGTGAGATTCAGTAATTGTTTCAAAATAAGTTTGGGGTGACTGCCTACGCCTTTTAATACACACTTGAGTAACTTTCTATCCAAAGTAGAGAACCAATTTTACCCCCAAATTTTATGAACTATTTTACAGTCATCTCCTTTTATTAAGTCGTTGTACATTAGTATGTTAATAGCATATTTTGATCAACATTTAAGTAACATGCTTTATCCCTACTGGGCTACTCATCCTACAAAAATGTTCAGTTAGGAGGATATAATTTGATAGCAATATTGAAAGGAATCTTACTCCTAATACAGACTAGGACAATAAAATGGCATTAACGCTACAGGAACTTTTCAAAGGGTAAGAGGATGTTTTCCATATGACTGGTCTTCCTGATTACTTTGAAAGTTACGAAATAGGGACTGGTTCTAACAAACAAGGTTAAAATTAACAATCACGATGTATTCAAGGACACTTGGCATACATAGTTTGTCATATTCAAATAGGCCCAACCAAACTGTACTTTGCAGGAGGTTTTTGCAACAAAACATATTTGTACAGTAGAACAAAATCATACAGTACATGCAACATGATGTTCTCCTAACTACAGGCTTATACAGTAGCTAAACATTTAGAAATCATCCTCAATAAAACATTAATTACAAGTGATTGAATTGACTAAATGAAGTTAAAAGTTCTAGTGAGATGAAAAGTGATCAGCTAACAGAACCTACATTTTGAAAATAAACAAGACAAAATGCCACAACTCATTCGTTCACATACTAAAAGGTAAGAAATTTCATGTCGGACATTAGCACATATATTGTACACCAGCATGATATTTTAGGCAGCCTATCAGATGTAATAACTGCCTTCTACCACACCTAGAAAACATATTGTCTACACATATCATGGAAATACATGGTCCACTAACTCACAATGTTTGAATGACTGAAATTTCTCTACGGTCTCAGTAAATGTCAATAGACTGGTATACATAGTCAACACTTACATTCCAAAATATTTTCAGTGTGTCAACACTATTATATGTTGCTTCTGACCTCTGCACTACTATGGAGTTGAATTTTAGTAAATGACATAACATTAAAGCACCATACATGCTTATTGATTGAAGAAGTAACATAGCCATGTACAAAGTCAATACAAGGAGAGCTCTAAAATTGACAAAATCATGGTTGGGAATGTACATGAAAGGATATGTCATATTGTAACGCCATACCAGCTTTTACAGTGCAGGATAAGAAGCCGTCATTCACACAGAAGCAGCTACTGTACCAACACAACCCTTCAAAATCATATGTAATATCAGTCCTTTATCGTCTACAGGCAACATATTTCTGAAATGCCACAATTATTCCACTAGCTATCACTTCATTTGAAAGTTAAATTACACTTACACTTAAACATGTATCTCAAGCCCAAGCAACAATGGAAATACTATTTCTGTGCACATGTCTAACAGAGAAGAATTGAGTGAGGTGATGAATGCAATAGGCCTGTAGCTAGTGGCTACTACTATACAACAATTACAGCAGGCCTACCTCCAATACACCCCATTTCAATACACAACACTGCAAACTATGTAAATCTTCCCACCCAACTAGACCCTTTGCCTTACTACAGCTTCATGGGCATCTTCTTCAAGTCTTTTAGGTATTTATAGAATAACCAAAAACGGAATTCCCTCTCCCCTTGAGTGGTACTGTAGGTCAGGAGGTTTGTTTTAGCTAAACAAACCATACAATGTTTTCAATGGCTTAAAGTCATGAATAGTCTTAGTAAGTCTTTTCTCACACCCTTCCCTACATTTACACTTGCATTTTGTAGCTGTGTTCATGTGACAAGGTTTCAATCATACCCAAACAGAGTACCCTAGGAACATTCCTGCCAATGAAAGAAAAACATTGATGCTTTCAAAGCTGAAGATACCAATGTATTTGGTAAAAAGATTTATTCTTTTGCTGTATTGCAGTCTACAGATATTTTGCAAAATAAAAAAAAAAATCTGCCAGTTCTGCAAATAAAGACTGTGAAGGCTAGCTATTATATCAAATTATTTTGAGCCACTACAAATGTGAAATATTCCTCAGCAGTGACAGAAAAGCAAACATGAAGCTACTTCCCACAAAGCATTTGGTTAAGGATTCCACTACACTGTTTCTAAATTTATCATGATGTTAACTATACTAGGTTATACCTGAAAAATATCTCATTTTTTGTTTGAAACCATAATGTAACAAATCTGGGATGTTTCAAATGTACTCTTTCCAAAATGACTGTACTACTATAACTGACTATAGTAATGTGCACAAAAAAAGGTAACTTTAAGGAGTTTTTCAATGGTAAATTCTTACAAACTTGTGCGCTGATCAATTTGTTAGTCTTTCTCTACAGTGATATTAACTCCAGCTCAACAAGTTTGCCCTGCTATGTTATGGTATGTGACTAACACATTTTTGAAAATTTTGGGGAAAATTTCCAGAAACTTACACAAAACCCAGCTAAACCTTGAGAAATTTAATAACATAGGCACTTTGTATTCAGATAGTTGTGCTATAAATAACAGGTTAGTTTTTATTAAATGTACAACTTGAGATTTATTTCTTGTCCTTCAACAGTCTCCCCTAAGGGTACTTCTAGTTATGGTAAATGGTCATGGTTAAGTAAAACATGTGGCATGAATTACTAATAAATGCCTCTGTTGTTAACTGTACCCATTTTGTTAATTAAACTTTGTTAAAAGTAAGGCATGCATGCACAATTAATCATATCTAAGTCTGAATTTTTTAAGAAAAATATTATTGAAGGGGACTGCTTCTGATTTTGAAATAAGATTGTTTTGAAACTAATCATAGTAGTTGACAGACTTGTACTTGACTTATGAAATATTTCTACCACTAGTGGTGCCCCTACAAGTTAAAACTCTTTCACAAATGTAGAAACATGCATTGTTTGCATTGTTTTGAAGGCTTCAGGGAATGGAAGGGAATTATTTTTATAGGCACCCCTAAGGGCTACTGTTTAAGAATACTAAATGCTAAATTTCATGTTATTATGAAACCCTTTGGCTTCAAATTTGCCAGTTTCTACTCAATGCCTGGAAACTTTTTACAATTTGAAAACATGGACTACCATACAGAGCTAAAAGTACTTTTAAAGCAGTTCTTTTTGAGGAAAATGCTCATTTTCTTTTTAATTTTTTAGTTCATTGTTTTATTTTTCTTCATTTTTTTATTTTTCTTCACTGGAATGTTCTTTGCACCATATCCTTCATTTTATCTGAGATACAAAATTTTTTGCAAAACCATGGTAAAAAAAAATTGTATCAAGTGTGAATGTTTTACACGCAAAAGTCATATTAATATGTGAATTGAACCAGTTCATATATTGACCTCTAAATTGTCTCACACCCTTCCCATAGTTGGCCAAGATTTTTATTTTACACATGGAAAAGACTAAAAGATATTCATCTGGGATCTTCCTGCCAGTTTTGGCAAGTAAAAATATTCTTCAAGAGTGGGCTTCCTTCCTCTTCCATCATGACATCCTGCACTTGAAGGTTTACCATACTGTCATCAACGGATTAGGAAATGTCTTGAAATTGTAACAAATCAAAATATCCCAAGCCACCCATATTTTAAGCTTTTAAAGTTAACTTACCCCATGTTAATCTTGTGCCCACAACTTTATTGGGCAATGTTACTACTAAAGAAGCATTACTGACAAAACAGGAAAATGTATACACAACATGACTACATCTTTGCATTAAGGGAGCATTCATCAACAAAAAATAACAAGAACTGATTTAACAACTTTTTTAACATGTCCAAAACAGAAACACCATTTATCTGATTGTCTCTGACAAGGGTGAACAAATAAAAGTTGCTGGCTGCTGTTTGCACCTCATTTCTTTTGTCTTAGCATCCTGTTGCACTGACCATTACTACAACTGGGTAATGAAAATTTTGACACTCACACCAGATTGTTTATCATGAAGTGCAATCCCAACCAACAGCCTAGATAGTACATCCTAATGCAGGGCTCGAAAAATCCTATGCACACCAGTAGTTCGAGGCTCCCTGTTCCCATGTTCCGCCTTCCAAAATTCATGATTAAAAAGCCTGTCGGGCTACTGCCATGAACACTGCAAAACCTTGGTAGATTCTCTACTTGCGGGATGAGCAGTACAGTAAGAAGAGTAAAAATAATGCCACCGTACTTCTAGCCTATTATACTTCTCAATTTAAAGCGTTATCATGGCCCGATTCTCTAACAGAACGAATGGTAAAAATGGAAACCTTCAAAGCATGCAGAATTTCAATGCAAGAACTTGGCAATTTCACACCACTCTACCATGAATTACATACTACATACATAGTGTAGGCTAACACATGTTAAAGCTTCATACAGCAGTACGCAATGGATGCATGTGCTATCTATCCATGCCTATGTACATCTACTCGATACTGTGCCTAAATCAATGAAGCTTGTACTGTACCGTTTAAGCATATGAGAAGGATCGTATCAAACTTTTGTGCACAGCTCACCAGGACACATTTTTGGTATCATTAATTTGGCAAATCATAAATCTACAAAGCACAATTTATACCCTTTGAATTAACATGCATGTTAATGCAATGTATCATTAAGATGATTGTTAATTCCACCCAACAAGTAATGGCAGTAGCTGAAACCCAGCTAACAAACTCTCCCTCTATGACATTTCAAAAGTACAGTAGCTCATGGTTGACTTAGACTAGCTTCCACTGCATTCAAAACTTCCAGGGGATGTGAATTCCTTTAAATTATTAAACCAGCTCCTGTTATCATGCTGACTACCTTATTTCCCACCTTTAATCTCAAACATTACATGCCTAAACTGACCATCTTTGTTTTACAGCTGTAAGGCATACTACCAGGGGAATGTTTCTAGTGGACCAACTCAGCATTCAATTTCAAGCTATTTTAAGAGCAGTTAATACCTGCAAAATAAAAACAACCCTGCAGTTTATCACCTGGAACCCTTCAAGTCCAGTCACCCTGAAAAAAGGACTGAAATCCTCTTGCTTCATTAGCACAGATTGCATCACAGCTGGGTGTATCATTATGACTCCATGCACCAGCCATAGTTGCACGTAGGCTTCTTCTTTGGGGATGCGGATTTTACCATGCACTTTGAGTTGCAATCAGTCCTTGGCAATCTTGGTGCAATAGTCAGTATGTTTAAAAAATGTCCTCTCTGTTTGGGTACCATCAAGTATTTAATAATATGCATCAACTACTACAAATAATATAAGAACATAATCACATACAGGTGAGTCATGTTCACTTTGGAAGGAACTTCTCTATTCTCAACAAAAACTAAATGTTTAATTAGGATCATCTGTCTGCAGTTGAAAAACATTTAACCTTGAATTTAAACAGAAAAGGTTAGTGTTAAACCATTGCATCTCTCTGTTCATTAAACCAGTCTTGGCAGATATTATAAAGAAAGACTGATAAGAGTTTAAAGCAAACAAATCAAAATAAAACATAAAATTGTATTACCTGAGTAAGTAAACTGCTCGGTCTACATCATTTAGCCTCTCATCAACCGTCAAACGCTCTATTTCTTCCGCAGTCTGTAATATAGAAAAGAAAACATAGCCTGACATTTACAACTTCAAAGAAGCTCGCAGTACGCAATCCTCTCTCATGAAATCTCAGTCCGTTCTGTCTCGACTAAAATGGAACTGGCCACGTCTGAACAGGAGGTTCACTACACTGAGTCTTGGCATACCCCAGTAACAAGATATAGGGATTGATGCATCCTGAATGTTTAATTACAATGCAATGTCACCATGCAACCAGCTCGGTGTTTAGATGTTTTTGTACATGTGGTAGTACATAAATCAAGAAAGTAGCACTTACTATCAACATGACTCCTTGCAAACTGACGGAGATATTGAATGGCCAGGTTGCCATCACAATAATGCGACTGCTACGTTCCCAAATACACTGGGGGAACCAGTAAATTGAGACGACTTACAAATGAGTAAATGACGATGGATTAAACTGTAAGTCTAGAGGGCAGGTTCTAACATATTGAACCAGCTTCAACTTCAACCTATGTGTAGGTGATGATTGGGAAAATACTTGTCTTACTTCTTTCTCTCAGTTGTCTAAAAGTTGGAAGGATGCTTAATAGAAGCTGAAAACCTGGAAGAGATACAGATCATTCTAGAATGTGAACATAATTGATATTCCTTAAACAACTTAAAGGGAAATATTGTGTTTGAAGAGATATCACAAAGTGACACCAATGTTAATTAGTGCTCACTGGCTGGAATTTTTTTTCCCAGTTACCTCTCGTTCATTGAACAGGACCTGATCATACGTAAAAGAGGACAGGTTAAATAAAAAGTCTAACAAACACAATATTTCCCTTTAAATCCTAAAAGAAAAGGTTGTCAAGGTGATTGATTGAATTGAGTCAGAAAAGTCCATACCATAACTGCTGGTAGCCTTGTGAACTGACATTTCAAGGAGTCACAACTGAAACTACTGCATTACAAAGTGTGCAAAGAAAGTGTGGGGTATACCTTATACAGACACTTTTCTTTAGTGTCCAATCAATAATTAATTGTTAATTTTCAATAATGGTATCAGGTTCTACCAATATTTCTAATGTTCACCCCATACCAGTATTGGTAAAATTTACTCTAAATGCCAGTTCCATCAAACTGATGCAACCTTGGTCTTCATGCTAAGGTCATGTAATATTCTAAAGCCAAAGTGGCTATAATGTTTCAGGTCATGAAATAACTTTCATATTGTATACACTCAACTCGGTCTGTCTACCGTACACTCCATTCCAAAATATGGGTCTCCTACAGTAAGTCTATACTGGCCAAAAATAAGGACTGAAATTTCGGACAGCAGTAATTTATCAGTTGTAAATGATACCGGTACAAACCTACTTTTCTTGTAGACAATTAACTCTGAAGGAAAATGCGGAATGGTATTAAAAAGTCAAACTTTAACTTGTAGCAAATTGGCTGAGAAGAAATTTTGAACTTCAGTCATTGATATCAACTGCAAAAATATGAAAATTTGTACTGATAAAGGAGAATAAAAAGTATACATACCTCATTTGTAAATCGGCAAAATAAGAATTAGGGACTACAGCTAAAAGTAAATCTAAACTGATGAAGGTATTGGAACAAAATGGTGACTTCAAGACAGTAAACGTAAGTGGTAAATGCAATCACCTTCAATCAGAATTAGTATACCCTATCACCTTAATTCATGAATAGCTTATTTCTATCATGTGGCAATTTGTTAACTGAATTGTTAAATTCATGGAAAATAACTCCATGCTTTACCTTCTGCTTGTATAAATTATGTTTGTAAACAGCTTCAGATGTAACTGACAGGCAAATAAGAGATTTGCAAGAGCTTGCTGATTTTTTGAGGCAGTTTTGGGGCAACTACCCATTGCCTAAGTTGATATTATTGAACATATGATTGACACTGACTTAAGCTCAAATCCCTTCACAGAGTTTCAGTTTTCAATGATAGCTTTCTCAGAATGACCTCAAATAATCTTTGACCTTGTTTCTGTACTTGAACTTATAATTTTCAAAAAGCTGTTTCTGACCCTAAACTATGTGTCTATGATTAATCGACAAAACCTGCAAACTATGAATGACTTGAAATACCTTTTAAATACTTAACGCTTGTCACAGTTAATGTACAGCAAATGGGTGAATCACTGACTTTGCACTTAACAACAGACATGGCTGTTAGCTGACAATAGCTTGCCATTAGCAGATAATATTGAAAAGGATTAGGAAAGAAGCTTATAATTCCATATATTGTACAAGTTACTGCATACTAAATCTAACTGTTCAATCATCTGTCAACTTGTGAGAATTTACAGGGCTTGTTACCCCAGATTAAAATGAAGAATACAGAGGCAATTGCCTTTTGTAGTTGTTGCAAAATTTGGCTTTGGTGTAAAATGTCTAAATGATTCAAGGCCACCATGGCCTTCCTGTCCTTCTTATCAAATATAACCAATCATGACAGACAACACAAAATCTTTTCTCTTTTTTCTTTTTGGCCTTGGTGTCCTTGGAGATAAATTATGCCCTAAAAGGTACTGTATAGCAGGAATTTTCTGCGAGGCTAATTTCGCCATTCTGTACCTTGTACAGAACACATACATTGTTAAGTGAACAATTTACTGTTGCACCTGTAAGGATTAACCAACATAGTCTTGTACAGAGTAATGAAAGTATTTTCACAGTCTTAAGTTCGGGATTAGTTACTCGGTCACAAAAAGCGCAAACTTAACCCACCGTGAAAATTTCCCACTATAAAGTAATGAAAATGGTCTTGCCCTCATGTCTTATTTCAAGTCCTGAATTTATGTTTCCACAGCCCAAAGTAATGAAAACGTACTACTGTACTAATTAAAGGGCCACTACATACAATACTATTTCTAACAGACTAACAGCAGTTGGGCCAGTCTCTCATTCCACTTGTTCACTAATAAGTTGTTAACAGAAATCTAAGTAGGCCCAGTCTTAGATCTCTTTGAAAAACATTAATACTGCACAGTGTACAGTTAAAAACACATCCATCTTATGATCATGACAAATACAGATCTGACTACAAACAACTTTTAGGGTTTTAAGTTTATTCAGAGATTTGTGTGAATGTACAAGATGTTTTCAAATTAGCAAATTTGGCTTTCAACCTCTATACAAATACACACATTTCTGCAGAGCATATTATTCTTCAGTCTTAGAATCTGTCCAAATTTCAGTGCTCAGTCATTTTAACTGAACTACAGCATATAAAAGACAGGTGTTGTCAAAGTGGTCAATCCATCTTTGGAAACTCAAAAAGTTTTGCAATTATAAGAAAGTTTGATGAACGAAGAACATGGACTGTGTAAAGCATTTACTTGACATTAAACTGTAGAAGCTCAGGCTAAGGAAGGTGGTTTAAGGTCTTGAACCAGGAGCAGCTTCAAATCCAAACATGTGTCCTGGTTTCCCTACTTTTTTTCTTTTTTTGTCTTGTTTTTTCTCTCTCTCTCTCTCTTGGTGGAACCAGTTGCACTCACTCCTTTGGTTTACTTGGAGACAATAACCTTTCGAACTTGCACATAATAGTTTACGAAATTACAGTACTAAGAGGTATACATCCTCGAACTTAACGTAAAAAAGTAGTAGCTGGGGTTATTGTTGTAGGTCTTTTGTAGTTTAGCAATGTGGTGAGGTGAAACTAAATAACTCCTGGTTCCTTGTTTATTTTACCCTTGCTTTCACAGCAATGTGTTAAATTCGAAGTCACACTGCATGTATGTTGGGCTGCAACTTGCCTGTTTAAAGGTCAGATGACATGCCACCAAAAAGAGCTGTTTCGCTTGTCAGTTAAAGAATTAAGTCTTCCAATGAAAGATCCGTTGGAATTTTTTCAACATCTTTTATCATTCTCAAAATATACATCTTCAAAGTTTGACGGTTTCTGAAGAAACTCAAATGCAAAAATAATGATGTGGAATGTTGCACAGTGTTCACCAGGTTTGTTATTTGTGTTCCTTTACAAATGCTTGATGTTCAAACCATTTGTGAGATGATCTTACAAAAAATTGTAACACTTTTTGGTCCTCCTTTTATGCTTATAACTGATGCAGCCAAGTCTCTCACTGGGAAATTATTCTCTTTTGTTAACCCTTTATAAATTATCTCTTAGTTACTGATCACAGAGATTAAAGTTTGTTGAGTGATATCAATGTTTCTGAAGGAAAGAATTTTAACTTTCATAATAAACCCCTCAGGGGATAACAATGCTACAGTACCAGTGTCCTTGAAATTAAGGTTGAAAAAACAAAGGCTAAAATGAGCCATATATGGTATGTCCATCTCATGAATTCACATATTTGCATATTTAGCTCATGTTTATTCATGATACAAGTGAAAAAGTAAAATTACCCGGTAAAATGGTCAATATTTGATGGATTTTAATGGGAATTGTGGCTTTTTTTCTGGATATTTAATGATTTTTACATCAAATATCCAATGATGTTATTTTCATGTCCCACAGCCTTTAAGGGTGCTTTCATGCTGGAGCTGGATCTGATCTTCTGATCTTATTATATTATTACCCGCAACTATTACATACATTCATCTTACTGCATTTATTACATGCCTCCTAGGTAACTCAAGTATACATGCCAACTTCATCATGGGGTTGCTGTTACTACCTTTCTAGTGCAAGGACAAAGGAAGACACAGAAATACCACTGTTCTACATACAGTCACCATTGATCCTAAAACATTTACATACAAACTTTCTTCTTATGCTTCAAAGGTCAGCCCCCCCCCTCCCTTTTTCCTAAGACCTACATCAGATGATCACTACAGCTTTGATCTCAAGCACAGAATCCTGCCCTTAGTAGGAGATCAGATCTATCCAGATCTAGTGTAAAAGTGCCCTAAAGGTCATTATTTATACTTCCAAATTTTTATGCTAAAATGCTATAAGAACCACAATCCCTTGTTATTCCAGGCTAATCCCATGCATTGCTTGGAGTTGAACACTGTTCATATTTCATAGCTTTATAGTATAATACGGCTAAGTATAAACCAGCCTTCAGAGCTGGTTGCAAGGCAGTTCTTTTTCACTGCATAAGATAGAACTTTACTAAATAATACAGTAATCAAACACAGAGAGGTAAATACTCAAATTAAAATAACTTTTGACTTCTGTCATCACAAACCTTAACACTATCTCAGTGAAACCAAAACTAAAACCATTTACAAGCTATCTAGAATCTAGCATTGATTTCAAGACCTTTACACCTGGTATGACAAGCACAATGTACATTAGGTAGCTCACCTATTTATAGCTCACATTTAATGAATAGAAACACTTTCTGCTGGTGATTTAAGAGACACTTATCTGACCCACTTCTATGGAGCACAGAGTGTGTCAAGTGTAGGCTTCACATAAATTATTTACAGCAAGCATCCACCTAAATATATACCCAGTCCACTGCCCGGATTTATTTACTTAGATATGACCTGAACTAGTAACAAGCTTACAGGTAATCAAGCAGACACCTGTGTATGACCCACTTCAACATGAGGCATTTAATAAAATGTAGGGTATAATGATATTACCACACAAAGCAAGGAAAGCAGACCATGAAATGCACATTCTGTTTTTAACAATACCTCACAGCTTGAATAAAATACATACATTTTGGATCTGTGATATTGGAATTCAACCACTTTGAGTGACACAGTACTACAACTTCCTACTGTCATACACTGGCACAGATATGTAGGTGTTAGAAGGTCAAATAAGAGAATTTAGGTATAATTGCCAGACAGAAGTATTTGTTTAGATCTCTAGACCTATGACTCAAAGATAATTAATTCACAAGGTTATTTAAAACCAACAAAGTGCAAACCAATCCTGCCAGTCAGATCACACAGCTACTATTTCAAAATAGGACAAATTGAAGTTAATCTCACCTTCAGGCCAGTGGTGATAGATCTCTCCAAGCTGAGGTCTCTTAAATCTTTCTCCATTTCATTCATGAAGTCATCCTCCTCGTCCATTCCTCCCCAATTAAATGCCTCCCCCATCTTTCAACCTTTGGTTGGTATGGGGGTAGACACTTTTCGATGTGAGGAGGTTGTTTTCAGTTCTTAATGCTCTAAAACTTTTACATGTTCCAGTTCCCTGACAAAATTGAATCCTTCCAAAGTGGCCACCAAAATTTTTGTTTATATCCTGTGATGTTCAGGATTTTTATCCAGCTGTGATGAGGTACAGTGAGTCCTTTTGGTGGATGAAGTATTCACAAAGAAAGTTTGAATGTCTGACACTGACACTCAATTCTGAATCACACTGCCTCTGTTTGAAAGAAGAAATAGACTTTTAGTCGGTAGAGGGCTTTTTATAAACAAATAACTTCCATACTCTTCCATCACTGGTATCATCAATGGAAACCAACAAGATGGAGAAATGAGAATGATGAAGATAGCTTTGTGTAATACTTTTGTGCACTGTAGACAGACATGGTAATAACGTCTTCCTAGAAGGATGTAGAACATTTAGAAATTTTGATATCACACTTTAACACCAGGAATATGGCATCCTTAAATCCTGAAGATACTTAAATCCAGAAGATGGAGGTACATTCCCCCATTTTTTGTGGTGGAATCAGAGATGCCAGTCAGGGGTTAAAGTTCCCAGAAACTCTGTAAGTAATTAAACAGGAGGACACTTGTATAAATTTGCTGGGCCACATAACACTGAAAACACATCAAAAACTTCACAAAAATTGTCATAACTCCAAGAGAGGATTGAGATGAATAAATAGTTTTAAACAGGAATATGAGCAAGGAGGCAGTGCTGTATGTATCACATCTTTTGTTTTTAAATTTTATTAATAAAAGTACCAGTCACAATATACAACTGATAATGGGAATGCACAAAGCAGGTCTAAAAAAATCATATTTGTTAAACTTTTTGCCACTAGTAATATGTGTATTTTAAATATTGTACAACATACTACAAGCCAAATTATCTCTCATCTTGATGACATCATTTCCCACCAAATAGCTTAGAGGTTTAATTCTAGTTGTAAGAAAAGAAATTTTACCAGACTAATTCTGTGTGTTTCCCATAATACATTTAAATGCATTGTTGTCCTGATAATGGGCATCAAGCATCACAGGCATAGAACATGAGTCATGCAGTACTGCACATGAGGTGTGATATTTGCTATTTTATACTCTGCACTAAGTCACTTTTTACATGGTAATTTTATGAAGGCAAGTCTAAATATCAGTAGGAATGCCAACTAATCTGGTGTACTCTTTTTTTTCTTTGAATGTATTTTCCTTAAAGTAAAGGGAAACCAAGAAACGATCCTCCTCTTTGCATCCTAGCACTGAAGCATATGTACTGTACAGTAGGTCTCCATAATCCCATAGGTGTAGGAAGCTGTTCAACACTGGGGGTGGGGGGGTATGAACCTTGTTTCGGAGTTCCGTCCTGGGGAGGGGTCTTAGGGGTGTCCCCCTCACCTTTGGAAAATTTTTGGGTATTTGAGGGTCCTAAGATGCAATAAGGTGCATCATTTTGGACCAATTTTAAGGTAAATCACTGCAAATTTTTGACATTTCTTAGCTCTTTGGAAAATTTTTGGACATTTGAACCTTACAGTAGATGCAATTTGGTGCATCATTTTGTAAAGTACTGCAAATTTTTGACATTTCTTAGTCCTTTGGAAATTTTTTGGACATTTGAGGGTGCTTAGATGCCAATTTGGTGCATCATTTTGAACAATTTTAAGGTAAATTACTCCAAATTTTTGACATAAAGCCCTTTGGAAAAATTTTGGATACTTCAAGGTCCGTAAATGCAATTTGGTGCATCATTTTGTACATATTTTATGGTAAATTACTGCAAAATTTTTATGTTTCTTAGCCCTTTGGTAAATTTTTGGATATTTGAGGGTCCTTAGATGCAAATTTTTGACATTTCTTACAGAAGACACAAATAAGGGGTTCTCGTCCTTGGAAAATTAGGGGCTAAAGCATACTTCTGCCCCCCACAAATTTCACTGGGGGCTGGCGCCTCCCAGTACCCCGTTTCCTACGCCCTTGCCACAATCCCATGCACGTACAAACAAGGTCTACATACAAGAACCATGGAGATACTGAAATGTTTGATGAAAGTCCACTCAGCATACAAAAATTAAGAACTTTTCAAAAGATTGTGACATAAAACAATTAAAATAGGCTACATTCTCTCTAAAAAGACAACCCTTCAGACCTACACCTAAAGAAACATTCATGTTAAAGGCTTTTGGCCATTAAACATTTTTAAAAAATCCAGGGCAGGTGCCTCATTGCGCTTCATGCTGGCAGGGCTGCCACCACTGAATTAATGCACATGATGGATCTATACATTTTTTTATGTAAAAGACTGTGTCATGAAATACACTAATTTTACACTGACTTAATGCTAAAAACTAAATGCTGGTGCTGTAAATGCTTATGATATTGCATTATAACCATTTCTACCACCAGTGATTTAGCCAGGTCAATTTCCCAATGTAACATTCTAACCGGATGGCCTTGAACAGTTCAATAAGTTCAGGGAGAAGGCGTCATTGGAAAAAATAGAATGTAGCAAATTCTGTAAAGTATTTGCCAAAATAATTAGCTTCATTTTATGAATGGGATTGGGGTAGGCCTATTGCATTATAAGTGCATCTGGGTTAGAATCCAGGACTTGTGATGATAAAGCCTTGGAGAAATGCACTAAGTGATTACTTTGAAATGTAACATGTACAGAAAATGCTCAAGAAAGTTATAATTTGTGTCAAATTCTAAATAACACTGCAACCCTATTCAATTACAGTAGCCATTACTCCTCAACAGTCACTATTCCTGTCAAAGGTTAGCAGTGACAGTACTCCCAGGAATTCAACACATACAGGGGCTATCTTTAAAACATAGGGGGCAGAGAGGATGTAGTACGTATCAGCCTGGTTTCTGCAAGGGATGGGGGTGAGATAAGGGAGTTGTAGGGAGTTGATCTCCATTGTCAAAAGCAAGCAAGGTGGCAAGACCCCCCATTTACTTTCTCACTGAATTGTTGTTGTAAAATTACCCTCAGAAATTCAATACCTTCAAGAACATTTATCACAAGCTGCAAAAAAATGTGGATAAATATCAGTATGATTTCTACAAAGGAGGGAAGAGGCATATGGGAAGAAATGAATTGGTCCCACTCCTCAAAAGCAAGGAAACAAGATCCTCTAATTATTTTCCCCATGAAAAATACATCCAGGATATTTCAAGGAACATAACTAGTATCACCTGTGTTAATCAAGACACTAAAAACCAAATTTCTATTTTCTATTCTTTCTTTTTTCATGGATACAAACATGATGCACAACTTGAACCAAATTTAATTTTTCCATAAGTAAGCTCAAATAGTAATACTACAAAAGAATAGTTTACCTCCTGCTCCCCAAGGACAACTTTGGCAAGCTTGTCAGTTGAAACTTGAAAGGTAAATTTTTAAGTGTGCCATTAGATTACAAAAGAGTTGTGCAAAACTGGCCTTTTAAGGCCAGCTACCCATAAGGTGACCAACAGCTTGCCAGCGCCTGCAATTCCTTATGATACCCGAGACCTTAACAAAGTCACCTAATGGGTGAGCCTTTGCTCACAACTGACTGCAAGTTTTTACAAAGGCTCGCAAGTCTAGCACCCCTGACTTCTTTAAAGTCACCCCCTTGAGTCAAGAGCAAATTTGTCTAAGTACTTTCAGCTGAGGGGGTTCCATAAGAAACCTCATTTTAACTATGAAAGCTAGCATAAGGGCCGAGCAACATTAGCTCCTGTCGAGTAGAAAAAAGGGACCAATTTGGCTTACAAATGGCCGAAATGAAACATTTCTGTGATTTAGACGTATTGTCGTGTGGTAAAGGATAGAGAGGTAGGATTGTGAACCTTTATCATTTTTTTCTAACTTCATCATCACTACTAGCCTACTAGAGAGAATCAGCATGTAGTAGGCCTATGCTAACCAAGTCCTGACGTTGAACTAGCAGCTAGCTGACCATGATTCACTTAGCCTAGGCCTAAAGTTTAGAGATTTCACTGGAAACTGTGTCAACATGGTATCTGTTTAACAGGCCTAATTATGCTGGGCTGTTCTTTGAACCAAATTGCCTTGCTTAACTTGTTACCTTTTGCCCCAATTAACAAAAAGTTTTGAAGGCCAACATTGTCCTAGTCCTATGATGGGGTGACCGTCGAATGCGCACTTAAGAAATCTATCATTCCAAGATTTTGATATGGTATGTTAGGCTAGAGGCACACAGTCGACAGGCACCCAAGGAGCGAAATAGTCGAGTTCGCATCCCAAATTGCGAGCTAAGAAATTCCAGTAACAAAGCAATTCCAATTCAGCTTTGCAAATATTGTGAACCAATAGTTTTCAGGCTCTGAATAAGTTGCAACTATTCTGATAAGCACAGTATGTAATGATTGCCATATTTTTTGAAACGAAGGCCACAAAATCATCCACCTTGGCCTGACAACTCAAAACATGACTCACCTGTGCTCACTGTATTCTCCTAAATGTACATAGGCCTAAATTGTGCTGAATCTTCTACTGTGGATGTGCTGACTTCAATTTGCTTATCGAGATAGGGCAGGGGCTTTACTAATCAATTCAAACATTGATTAGCAATTAACCAATTCTCTCACAGTCACACTATTTCATCCCCTGCACCGGTCTAACATTACCCTAAGGTAGGGCCTGCTGGGATCCGGCCTAATCATCATCCAGTATGGCAGTAAGACCAACAATCACACAACTTCAAGGCTTTTAAGTTCGTTAATACGCAAAGGAAGGAAATTATCATATTCCTTGCATGCTCCTATTAAGACTAAGTATCTGCAAATTGCACTAGGCTAACAACTTCAGCTAATGGAGTGTACGGTAACCACTGACACACACGATTCTTACCATTGAAGTAAATCAAACACCAAGCCATAGGCTATTTGTTGCACAGCACAGGTAGGCTAATTCAGTAATTGTATGATTATGAATGATGGACGGGACAAAGATGAAACCAAACGAAGGCGTTATACAGCATTGCAGCTCGCTTGTTTAGTTCTATATTATGTTAAATTTCCAGTACGTTAGTTGCCAAGTGTAGGCTAGGCTCCCGATGTGTCTGCAGCAGTTGTTTATCAGCTCAGTCCACATTTGTGTAGTAACGTTGAGTATGTGGAGCTAGCTACCGTACCTATTAATCCAATGATACGATTTCGCATGAAGCAGCTACCAAGCTTGAAGCTTCACGGACGTAAGCGTACATGTACAGTACACTGAATGGACTGTGTTAGTTTGTCACTGTCTAGTCTCAAGCTTACTGATGATATCGATCTACGCCGTGGGCCGGGTATGTTTACGTAGTACTACCAGGTACATAGCTAAGGGCCCAAACAGGAGAAAGCTGAATAGGTGGCGCAACTCCTAAAATCACAGAACGATATCTAGACACCTTGCCATTTTAAAAACTTTCCATATAATATAGGCCTATGGCTAGCGAAAAAACTTCCATTAACACTAATTTGCACGCAATGACGGTCTCCACAGGGCAAGGAGAGGGGAGTGAAAGGGGTAAATATTAAAGGGAAACAAAGGCAAGATTACGGAGGGGGGTAATTGCCTTCCCTTGCTTTTCCCCAAAGCTTATAAATAATGCAAATAATAAAAAAATGAGCGAAAGGAAAATAGACTTGAGAAATTGTAAGAGAATTTTCAGTAGACTATTGTGATTAAAAGTGTGGCAATGTTTAATGAAGGGAAACATTAATATCAAATACCATATAAAAATGCTAGGCATTTTCCCTCGACGCACTTCGCGCGCACGCCCAGAAAAAATTGACATACACAATTGAACTTTTGTCTGGCACCGTAATAGTCAGAGCACGGGCGTCTCATACGCGCCACACTATTGTAAAAAGGGACCACCCCATCCCTGTCTTGAAATATCGTGTTTTTAAGGTTTATGGGTTTTTATCTCTGATGAGCTCAACTGACCTTTGACCTCCACTGAAAACAATAGGGTTGTTTCTAAAAACATGATAGAGTTATATACTAAGTTTGAAGATTACATCATTGCTATCTTGAGATATAGTGTCTACAAGCAGTTTTTAAGAATTTCGTATTTTCACCTTCGGTGACCTCACATAGCCTTTGACCTTTACCAAAATCAATGGGGTTTATCTTTTGACCATAACCCATCCACATGCCAAGTATGAGAAGCACCCATGCTTCCTACCTGGAGATAGCAGGTTAACAATGTTTTCGGTTTTTTACCTTTAGTGACTTCACATGACTTTTGGCCTTCACCAAAAACAATGGGAATCTTTCTCTTAATGTAATAATTTTATATACCAACTATGAAAATTATCCATCACTGCTATCTTGATGTTTACAAGCCAAGCGTCACAAATATATACCCCACCGAATAGGCCTTCACACATGCACACACAATCGAACGCGTGATTGCTAAGATTCCTTTTGTCTTCGGCAAGGAGTCAGAAGTCAAATTGTGATTTTTGTAGTCTATTAAGTGCACACCTTATGTCATTTGAAGATCAAGCTAAAATGCATCATTTTAATGCCTACAACCTTTTTGTAAATACAACAGCTTCTGAGCTTCTCCCCTGTCCCCCACCTGGGTCCTGCCAGGGGCCCTGTAGCGGACCCCTAGGCTCCATGCCGTTAGGGGTCGCGCTTCCCGCTACCGCCCGACAGTCCATTCGGGTTTTCTCCCTCACTTTCAGACGCCAAATCCAGCCACTGAAGGGAAATATTTGTATTTACATTGCATCAACATAACCCAGCAGATTTCTTTCTGTGAGAACCTTATTTATTGAAAATAAAGTGACCCACGTACGCGGGTTTTCCCTTTACGAGCCACAGTAGGGTGGGAGGGGATCCCGAATCAAGGTTCCGACTTTGGTGCACCGTGGGCAGGGACCATGGAGTCCCAGGAGAAAATTCCTGTTGACACCTGTTGAAACTCCAACAGGTCTGAACTGGCATTGACAGGGATGAACAGGCA
>WURT03642870.1:0-19810 GCA_009936505.3 Holothuria glaberrima | reverse complement strand
ATTTTATATCACTAAAACTTCCTTAAACATCTCAAAGCATCTCTAAAGCTACTGGAATCCACTAAGTTTCTTTTCACAGAAAGGAGATTTCCATGAAGGTAGAAATATTAAACACTACTGAAAGAGTGAAAACCCCTCATTTGGCCTTATTTAAAAGGTCATTGTGCCTGCGCTGTAGGTAATTCCGAACTACCCTATTGCCATACTCGTGCTAGCAGTATCAAAGGTATATAAACCATAGTAGGCTACATGAGGGAACTGGCGATCAAAATCATAAATTATGACTGCATTTTTCAATCAAATACTTAACTTCTGGGGAGATAGAAAGTGTTTAATTTTCTTGCAAACATTTCCAAAAGAAGTGAAAGCCTTATTTTCTTGTCTGGGAGGCCACAGTTTTTGTGCGGGCGGAACTTTAAGATGGGGCGCTGACGTATGCTCGTCAGATTTTGTCCGGGCATGCCGCCCCGACAAAATGGCTAGTGGAGAACACTGATAAGGGTGCTAAAGGTATGCAGTTCTCACCTGGAAAGTTGAAGGATACAAGAAAGAAGCCTTTTGTTGGATTTCCAAGGTTCTGAGGGCCTTACAAAAATGTGAAAATAACTTACTTGTTGAAAGACTTTACAACAGGATGTAGAACATGAAAAGCATAATAAAGAGAATGCATACAGTATGTCATAAGCAAAAAATGGAGGGGTTCAGGACAGTTGATAATTAAGATCACTGAAGACGTGTAAATTGGCTGGGTACATCTGGGAAAATATGGGCTCTAAAAAGAAGCCTTTCGGTATGCTATTGCTACTAATTCCTGTGTTTTGAAGTCCTTATGACTCATATTCCAGACATTAATAATTTCAGAATTTTCATTGGCAATTAATGCAAATAGTTTAACCACTTCAAAAAGAATTCGTTTCAAAGATGAAAAGAAAAACATCAAATATATCATTGGCATAAAACAAAGAGGATTGGGGTTGGTTGAGCCACCAACTACATCATTGATTGCTTGGATGCTCTTTAACTTTAATCAGTGAAAGCAAAACTGCATACAATAAAATGTAAAATGTACAGTGATGAGAAAGAAATTTATCTAGTAATGAAGACATTAAATACCCAACTTAACTTGAATGCTTTTACAAGGAATGTGTTATCAAGCAAAGGTTTTGTGTTTTGATCAGAACTTTTGTCAGTGTTTGAGTCCTGCTCCATCCAGTTATAAGAGGAAAATTGTCAGTATTTTGTTTTACTGTGATTTCTGAAACAGTTTTGTGGTTCTTTGAGTATTCTTTATGACAAAAACATCCGATGTGACTCATAGGTTGCCGACCATAGACTGAGAGATTAATCAAACGTTTGTATAAAGGCTGATTATATGTTTAGCCATGTTTGACATAGAGAAACATTAAAGACAAACACTCGTCACCCCAAGTGCATTTTTAGTTGAGGGGTATCAAAATACTCAGTTGGTGACTGCTCTGTGGTTGACATCAAAGTTTGAAAATTCAAAAGATGCAGAGTAGCTCACATTCCACACAATGCAGAGAGAGTGTTCTGATTTCACAGTACAGCCATGTATGCTCACCAGGATATGGCCTTAAGCAATAAACTATGGGCTATAAGTGACTTAGGTGGGAGAATTGGAAGAGCCTGGGATGACAAAATTTGTCCTTCAAGTAAACAGACCTGCCAATCTCCAAATTTGTAAACCTGGAGATTTTCACAAAAAACCTGGAGAATGGTACCTCAAACCTGGAGATCTATAGTTTGTTCTGTAGTACCTCTAAACAGATGTTATACTAAAAAATCAATCAAAAGGTTTTTCAGTAGAATCGTGAATGGTACACCTGACAACTTGTCCATAGGCCCTAACAGGGTTGATGAATCGAATTAATATAGATATTACAAATACCCTGTACAATAAATATGCAGTAAGAGACTCGTGGTAGTCGAATAAATTTTCCTTGAAGCTGGGATCGATCACAACCCCATTTTCGTGATCGTTGTTGAAGTATATTAGGGACATCATAGGGTCATTATTAGCAACATGATAGGGTCGTCATTAGCAACACTAATAGGGTCCTTGATGAGAATTTTTATCCTTCCTGATCCTTTTCCCAGTAAACTAAACTAATCATTGGTTTGCAATCATGGTGTGTATAGCCAAATGTTTGTAATAACAATATTTTTCTGCCATTCCAACTTAGTGTTTCACGGTGAGTTCTGGAGATTTGACCATGAGGCAACCTCAAAAACCGTGAGACTCACCGTGAAACCGCGAGAGTTGGCAGGTATGAGTAAGATAAAAACAAACATTACACTGAGGCTATGAAACTTAGCCCTATTAGCTGAATAGAGTTTCTTGTAGAGTTGCAGATGATCAAATCAGTCTGAAATGTAGCAATTCGCTCAGGTTTTCAGGCGCACATTGTGCATTCTAGCCTGTTAGTTTGCCATTTCAGTTTTCTACCAAGCAATTGCAGTTTTACGCAGGTGTCACATGACCAGATTGTGTCACAACTATCATTTTTTCATTTCTTGCACTGTGAAACCACCAGTCCATGATTGGTTGAACTTGCTAATTTCATAATCAGCTGTACAGTATGATTACATCATCAGCTTTTGTGTGCAAAGTACCGAGAGACTGCGCTACATGTACATTAGCAGGTCGACTAGATAGAAAATTTACTCTAAGGTTCACTAGACTGTTTGAACAACCTAACTCTAACTGTAATTCTAATCCTAACCATAATTATAGCTGTATTCCCAGGTCTTTCATTAGGTAATCTGTATCCTGAACTTAACCCTAATCCTTTATCTGATCCTCATAACATTAGCTCTAAACTTGAGATTGAAGAGTTGAAGTCAAAACCTTCAGTGTACTGAACCTTCTGTTTTATAGTTGTAACCCCTTCCCCCTCCCCCCCCCTTTGCTACACAAGCTCAATTGATGTCTTGTCACTTGTAATCCTTTGCCATACCTGCTGTCCAATCAATTATATTCATAGTATTTACAATATTAGAGACAGAATCCCCACATGGCAGAGTGGACAAATTAGTTGCCTGACTGGCTACTGCAAAAAGCCTAACAGGCTGATTTTTGTTTGAAAGAGCACTCAGTAGAAAGTATTGTCCCAAACTATGCTGTTTTCATTCTACCCCACACCCCTTTAACCCTGGCTGTAGGCTCATACCTCTTCCCCTCTTCATCCTTCCTTTGCCCCTTCACCCTTCCACCCTAGCCATATAGGTCTAAGGTTTGATGTATTAAAGACAGACACTCATCATTCCAAAGTAAATTTCTCATGTGGGAGTATCAAAAATTCTCAGTTGGTGACTGCTCTTTGATTGACATCAAAGTTTGAAAATCCAAAAGATGCAAAATAGCTCACATTACATTACACACAATGCAGAGAGAGTTTTTGGTTTACACATTACAGCATTAGTTGGGAGAATTGGAACTGTCTAGGTTGATGAGAATTGCCCTTTAAGAGACCTCCTAGTTCCTCTCCAACCAGCAGTTACACTAGTCTACCACAAATGGTCTTTTACTTGTTTGAAGTTTGTTTTGTCGGTGTTGTTCTAACCCTCAAAAGAACCTGTGGTCAACTATGTATCTTCCTTTCTAAGAATTGGAACAATTTGGTGTACCAAAATACTTTGCATACAAAGACACTTCAGTCCAAACAGCAGCATTCAAAATTTCACACATGAATGCCGAATATAAATTTAATGATTGCTTTCTTCCAAAGTCCCCCCCCCCCAACTTTCTGGCAAAGAGCCAAGAGGTGAAACCACATGTTACTCCAGAAGTTCTGCCCTCCAAAGGGGCTACATCCCCAAAAGGACAACAAACTTAAGTGACTAACGTCTCAACTCTCAGACCTCTACATCAAGGGTCTATCCTGTTTGGTCCCAGTCTTGACTGGCTGAAAAAAGCAGATACATGATCTTGACCAAACGGCTGAATACCGGGTGTAAATTTTGTGATTATAATTCATACATGCTGATTGACCCACCGTCATGAGCAAATGCAGTCACCTCGTTTTGATCTAGTATGCCCTGGTATTCTAATTTCTGTATGGCACCATTTTATCATATGACCATATTTTTGTCACTAAACTGTTAATTCCATGCAGAAAAACTCTCTTCATAGGCAGACTGGCCGTTGTGGCGATGTGGCGATTGCGCATGGCTGCTCGGTTCATGGCTGCCTTGTGCCGGATACTGAGAAAAAAGGACAGGAAAACGAAAGAAGGGAGGAGGGAAAGAAAGAGAGAAAAAATTGAGTAAAGGAAGTGAAAAGAAAAGAGATTGTGAAAGATGGAGAGAGGGAGGAACACAGGATCACAATGCAGTGTGTGTGTGCGAGAACTTATTGTGCTCTGAGGGCCCATAGCTCCTTATAATAATCCCCTGCCACATTGGTTTCCCTTGTAAGACGTTAGGACCAATGTTCGGAAACAATCATAGAAACCACGAGAGATTGAAAAAAACAATGTTCTGGTTTGAGAGTCAGCTAGGGCTGGAGTTAGAAACAGTCAATAACCTCAACACTAGGTGCTTCGGGCATCTACGGGTTCCAATCAGGTCCGTAGCCAAGGGGAGCCAAGGGGGTGAGGCAAAGTCCCTGTGAAATTTTTTCTCCCCCTAGGAAAGTTTCAAGTTGCCATTGACTTAATACATTTTTACACATTTAGCCCCTCGATTGTTTTGCCCTCCTGGAAGCCATTTGGCCCCCATCAGTACCTTGTCTGGCTACAGGCCTGTCTACATCTCAAAGGGCCACTGCAGTGACATTCTCATCGACTGCAGTTCGTTGAGACAGCATAGGAACAAATAACTGTAGTAGTAAATTAGAAACATCTTTCCTCCTAAACCCCCTCCTTTCTCGTTCGGGGTCATGACAGTTTTTCATATTTGTAAAAAAATCCCAGGTAATTAAAATTTTAAAATTTCGCAAAGGGATAGTCCTCGGCCCTGCGTATTACCGAAAAGACCAAACAGCAAAGAAGACAAGTGAGCTGAGCATGGGAGGCGATCCCTCTTTGAAAGTGTGTGTGTTAGGGAGGTATACTAAGTGACACTATTTAAGCTAAGCACTAAGCGTAGCGTATAAAGAAAATTTTTTTGTCACAAGATCTTGAAACACTCTCAACCAAACTTATTCACAATGGTTATGTGTCATAAAAGAAAAATTGTGTGTACTTGACAGAATTTAAGATTGGAGGGAGGTATGTAGGTAGTGGGAGGGGCCCTTTTTCTCAGATGGGGAAGGGGAACAGGTCATTTTTCCCATGACAAATGGAGAATGCTTCTCTGCCTTTTGGCTAAGATCATGTGTAGTATTTGTTCTTTCCAGCCAGTCTAGAATGGGGCCATGCATGACAGACCGATGATGAAGAGGTCTGAAGGTCAAGAGGTTGTTCATGTTAAGTCTGAGTGTCCCTGGGGGATGTAGCTTTGGGGAGCAGATCCTTTCGGCAGTTAGATTTGGTTTTCGCCCTTCAGCTCTTTGCAAAAGAGTCGAAGGGACTGTGAAAAAAGTAATGGAGGGTACTACAATACCTGACCCTAACTTAAACATCATTATCAATTTGTAGTCCTGGGAAATAATAATAGGGTATGGATTAGGGGTAGCACCAAGATTTGACAGCTGGAAGGGGACATCAGCCCAAAACTTTGACAAAAGTGACAGGTTGCCAGAAGATCAACAAATTTGGGGTTTATTGGAAAAAAAAGTTGAAAATTTTGGGCTTTTGTTGAAGAATTACCTGTACATGAGAGCAAAATCAAGTAAACCATCAAGGCGAGTGTTCACCATCAGGGATTACATATTTATCCTCCTCAGTAAAGCTCCCCGACTAAATTGGAAAATTTCTCGACAGGGCCAGCCTTCTAAAATGCGGGCCTTGGCCCCCTTTTTCCCCTCCACATGGCAACACCCCTGGGATTGGGGGATTGTAGTACAGTAGCTTTTGAGAACTAATTAAACTGAGGGAATTCCCAATTTTTTCGTCACATTACAAGCAGCATGTTATACATGTGGGTACTGTAGAAGGAAGTAAGTAGATACATGTGCATGAATCATTGAAATTAGAACCTGTTTCAACTTTCTGTTTTAACTGATTGGAATATTAGTTGTTGAAAGTAAATGACCACCTGGGTATCAGTAACAGCTCTTAAAGGTTCACTGCCATGATCAATCCAAAGGCTAAATTCTCTTCCCTTGAAAGAACAATTGATGCAAGTTACTCCTCCAGAAAAACTTCATATGCCAGATTGTGTACCCTACCGTGCTATACAAGTGAGGTGAATTGTATTGTGTGGTCCAGAGTTGTATCTACTGTATAGTGGACAGCCTCAGGTTCTTTATTACCTGGGGTGGCCTCTTTACACAGTTTACATGAATGGTGCCTGCCTGGTTGGTCCACACTAGTGCCCGATCATGCCATGTATCATCCTAGCAGTGCTAAATAAACTGTTTAGTGTAGAATAATTAAGGAGATGTTAAATGGTTTGAAGGAATTTGGCAATAACATCTTTTTTTTAGGTGTTCTTTAGTGTTTTCAAGCACAATTACATCAGTACAGGGCAATGAATCAAAGGTATATCCCTCCCTTTTCAACTAGGGCAATTTACTGTCATCCCGGACAATTCCAATTCTCCCCACTTGTAGCTCCTCCCATAACTGCATAAAGCTTCTCCTTGTGCAAACACACCTATTTTATTGCTTAAGGCCATGACAGGGTGAGCATACAAGGCAATAATGTGCAATCGAAAACTTGCTCTACAATGAGTGTGAAATTTGAGCTACTCTGCATCTTTTGAAATTTTTTTAAACTTTGATTTCAACCAGAGAGCAGTCACCAACTGAGAATTTTGATACCCCCATACTAAAAGTATACTTTGGGATGACAAGTGTTTGTCCTTAAGGTGGCTTACTGGATATATTTCACATTGAATCATTTTCTTGAAGCCTGCCTCCTTCTAAAACTAGTTTATCTACAACCCTGGTGTGTATTAAAATTTGTCAAGCTACAAGGTGCTTGTTATCATTTGTGGCAGGAACTTAGAAGGGATTTTTCAGGGCCTTTGACTTTCTGGTTTTGATCTTAATAGGATGGTTTATGTGGAAGGGACTTTTTTAATTGATTATGATTTGAAGAGGTTAGAGTGCCTTTAACAGCTCTTTAGAGCAGATAGAAAACAGAAGTAAAAGGAAATGAAACTACTTGACCATCTGCAACAATAATAAATAATTGCTTGTGGAATTTTGAGTGTCAGTAAATTGCTGGGCATTCTGCTTGAATAGATTCTTGCAGGAAGAGGAATGACAACCGTTTGGATACTGCCCATCACTAAAACCCGTAAAAAAATTATGCCATGGGTAGCAGCTGTATCTGGTGATTATAGCATAAGCCCATGATGAACACACTGATGAATTGTCTAGAAATGAAAATTCAGATTGTATTTTTTAAAAGCTCTATTTGCAGGGACTCACTGCTGTATATTCCTTCAGTCTGTCGTTCCTTTTAAGCTTGTTTATAGCCTGTTGGTCCTTGAACCCATTAGTCCTGCATTTACATATACTTTTCATGCAAAGGTGATTAGACTGAAGGAACAATGGGCTGCTGTGGGGCCAATGGGCTGTTGGACCAAGAGGCTGTAGTACCAGGGGGCTGTCAGGCTGTAACCATGTTTACATCTGATCTTAAAGGGAAAATGCAGTCACCCCAATTAGAATTAGTATAACCTTGTATCCTAAATCATGAATGGCTCTTTTAATCATCTGACAATATAAACTTTCAAAATTGTTCAATTCATGCCAAATAACTTCTTGGTTAACCTTTTTTGTTCAATATTAATGTTTGGACACGTATATAATGCATGTACAAGGGTAAGGGAAATAAAAGAAAATCTTTCAAATTTAGCTAATGTTTCAAAATAATTTGGTGAAGACTGCTTATTTCCTTTAAGCTTCTCAGTTTCATCATACAATTAACTGACAGTATACAAGACTTCTTTTCAATCATAAAGGGTTTAATTTTGTTGTGTCTGTACCAGTAAGGGCATACTATGGGATGTGGGGGGGGGGGAGTTAGCAAACTTCAATGGCATAAATTAATAGCCATATTTCATGTCGATTTGTCAGTTTTTACAGTAGCACACAAGGCAGATGTAATTCTCTGTATTGCCCAATCCATGCAGCCATAGTGATAGGTAGGAGTAAAAGTGCATACTGCCCTCATTAAACAAGTAGTCTTGGCAGCTACAGTGACTCTCTGCCTAAAATTCTACCACCTCTAGCCATCCGTTATTGAGAATCCTGCATTCTGATTGGTTAAACACTGATCTGTTATTCCACAACACATGGTCAGTAAAGCAAAAAATTATAAAAATGAAGTTTGTCACAGATTTTTGGTGGTAGAATAGGAATAAACCACATTTTGTCTCGACGCCAAATTTGGCAAAATAATGGACTTGGCTTCGCCTCGTCCATTATTTTGCCAACTTTGGAGTCTCGACAGTTTATTCACTAAAAATAGTCCGTCAAATGCAATTTATTCCTTAAATAGTAAGTGGAATTAATGTCCTTATGGGACCCTGAATGAAACATAATGACTTTCATTTTCTTGTGTTCTTTTCCTTTAGCCACAGAGCTCTCGAAGTCAGGAACAAAGGGATGCAATTGCTATGGCGACTCACATTCTGACACCTGATGAAGGCCCTGTGCAGGTGGGAGTAAACCCAGAGGTTGACAGGAAGATAAAAAACATTAGAAAGGTATGAAGTGCGTTTAATACCTCATGTGAATTATGTTTCTCAATCTCCAAGCAAACTGTAGTCTTGACTTCAATGTTTTTCCCATGGAATAGACATGTTTACCTCAATACATAACATGTATTGAGATTTTGTCACACTAGCTGGTCACCAGCTGTAGCTAATATTCTTTTCAGCATTGTCACATTAGTGATTGCTTACGTTTTTATTTTGAAATCTATTACTCCTGGCCCATAGGATAAAAATGCAGTATTCAGGATTTAAACTTGATATTTTTTTGGGGGGATATTTTGGCTGATTAGTAAGCAGCAGCTATTCAAAATGAAAATGGGTGTGCAACATCCAATTGCTGGTTCCCATAACGCTTTGCGTTCATTTTATGTTAAACAAGATATCTTGAGGTAGGAAGCTTGGATGAATGCCATACTTAGTATGTAGGTGTGTTATGGTCAGAGGAAAAACCCTATCATTTTTGGTGGGGGTCAAAGGTCATCTGGGGTCACTGGGGGTCAAACCCTGAAAACCTTGTTAACACCATATCTTGAGGTAGGTAACTTGGATGAATGTCATACGTAGTATGTACATGCATTTTAATAAGAGGAAGAACCCTATTGTTTTTGGTGGAGGTCAAAAGTCATCTGGGGTCATCGGTGGTCAAACCCTGAAAATCTTGTTAACACGAAATCTTGAGGTAGGAAGTTTGGATGAATGTCATACTTAATATGTAGATGCATTATGGTAAGAGGAAGAACCCTACAGTTTTTGGTGAAGGTCAAAGGTCGTCTGGGGTCACAGGGCTCAAACTCAGAAAACCTTGTTAACACAATATCTCAAGGTAGGAAGCTTGGATGAATGTTATACTTAGTTTGTAGATGCGTTATAGTGAGACAGAGTCCTATTTTTTTGGTGGAGGTCAAAGGTTATCTGGGGTCAATGGGGGTCAAACCCTGAAAACTTTGTTTAAAACACGATATGTTGAGGAGGGAAACTTAGATTTCATACTTAGTATGCAGATGTGTTATGGTGAGACTGAGAACCCTTTTTTTTGGTGGTTAAATGTCATCTGCGGTCACAGGGGGTCAAACTCTGAAAACCAAGATCTTTATAATTTGGGGGTCACTACAGGTCAAAAAAGAAAATTTCCCAAGATCTTTATCTGGGTCACCCCACATGTCAAAAAGCAAAATTTTTCCCAAGAATTCCCAAGATCATCATCTGGGGTTACCAGAGGTCCAAAAGCAAGGATTGCCAAGATTTTTATTGTCCATTACCTGCCAGCATATATTGTATGATTGCGGGAACAGTATTTGGTTTGTCTGGGGTATCAATGGTGAGTGGGATGGAAACGGTCAACTTTGCAGCCTACACTAAAACTGAGTGTGATTTCATATGCCTGACCTACTTTAAATTGTTGGAATACAAAAGAAGTGAATTCCTGGGGGTCACTTTTAATGGTTATATGAAGGTTGTAACAAGAAATGTAAGTCTGAAGTACTTGTATTTCAGGTAAGTCAACACACAGGTGGTAATCTAGGAACAGGAAATAAAAACATGCAGTCCTCTAAGCTACTCAGTGATAAAGGCATTTTCCAGTGGCATTTCACAAGGGTCTCATGTGAAAGAGAAAAATTTTCCAATTCATGCCCTCCAAACCCGGTAGCAACACTCTTTTCCTAACTCGAGATATCTCATACTAAACAGTGCTTATTTTTGTCAAAAATACCTCCAGTTCCCATCAAGGTCACAGATTGTCATGTAAAGTGGGCACATTGCTCAGATTCCTTTTGTTTTCCTTAAAAATTGAATATCCTGTTTGTCCTTGAAATTTGATACTGTTGGAATGTTTGAATATATTTCCATGTAGATGTAGCACAAATCTACACTATATGTAGGGCATAACATACGAAGTTGCTAAATATTCCCTATGGCGGCATTAATATCATAAAGAAATTCAATTCTATGTCAAATTAATGTGCCGTGCTGACATCAAAGATTTCCCATTATGCACTTCATCTTGAGAAAAAATTGCATTTCTTTGAAAATTTGTCTCTTTCAATTGCTGCAAGCTATTGAGATGTGGTTTTCACCTCCTAAAAGGGAAAAATTTTCTGCATTTTTAAACTTACTGAATTTTGTGTCTGGAAAATCCCTTTAAATTGATCTGGCCAACAAAAAATCCAACAGTGTAACACTACCTCTGCACTGAAGAAGACTCATGCTTGACCAGTGCTAAAATTACTTCACACACAGTCAGACCTGTCATTGGAAGGGGAGGGGGTTTTGAGGGGTTTGGGCAAGCTCCTTCCTCAATAGTAAGTTCCAATCAGGCCAATTCTGGAGTATACATTGTCTTCAAAATTTGCTTAATTTGGGCACCAATTTTACATCTGAACATAAATTTGAATGTGTGCCCCCTGCCTTTAAGGTAATACCACAACCTGTAATGGCTTTCACCTACATTTATTCAAATCATGCCCTCCTCTCAAAACAGCCTGATTTAGGACATACTTATCTTTCGGGCATTTCCACGGTAACTCACGTTACATTTTAGAGATTTTGTGTATTCTTTTTGTACCATATTTTCCTCCCTGTAAACTTTGATTAATTAGTCTCTCTACATTAATCACACTATGTTCAGGCCTAGTACACAAGCAGTACTTAAAAATTGTAATAAATTACTTCATATGATGTTGTTACATGAAAAAGTGAAGGTAACTCAGGTTACATTTCTCAAACCCCTAAAACTGGGAATTGTAATTTATTCAAAGAGTGTCCTCATACTAAATGAGCTCTGGGGAAGGTTTAATATGAAAGTTGTACCCTACCAACTGGCACAAATGTAGCTTACGAAGAAGTCCCAAACTGACTGACTAATAGCATGCAAATGGTCTATGGCTCAGTAACTTATGTTACAGTAACTCACGTTTCGCTTTGTCCCCTTAAAATAGTTCACAGAAAAAAGCTTCCAACTCAACTGAATGGGATGAATTCTTTTGCTCTATATCGTAAAACAGCAACCACATTACCTACTGGCAGCCTATGAACAGTTCAAAATAGGCTCTCTATCTGTTCATGTTTAAAGTTTTATAGTAAATGTCCCTTCAATATGGGAAGAATGTTACTACTGCAATACATGTTTCAAAATGCAAACAAAACAGTTTAAAAAGTGAAAATTCCTTGTTCCTAAAACGTCTGTTAATTACTAATTACTGTGAAAACACACAACAGTTTTATGCATAAGTGATAATAACTTGCTTTTTTGCCACTCTCAAAACTTTGTAGTTAGTTAGATGAACTTTTATGGCTCAGTTTGTAACCAAATTATAAGTCGGGCCGGCCACAGCCTTTCTTCCAGTTGTGGCTCACTGGCTTGTTTCCCTACTCCAGTTCCCTACTCGAAACTTTGTAGTGACCATTGCTATTCTCCACACTCAGTGTGTCAAGTGTTACCTTGAGCTTTTTCCTGAAGTAACATGACAGGGATGACAGGGTTTCACATGGCTCAACACATGGCATTTGACAGCACCAGGGTCCTGGGTTGGTAATGCATTTGGAGATTTGCTTGTGCTACCTACAAGACAGAATGTGCTGAAGAGGAAGTTCCATGTGATTTTAAGTTCGTTCACTTATTCATTGGAACTTGGACTTCTGCTCAACTTGTGCTCATCAAGATCTGTAATGTACATGCATGATGTGGTATAAAATGAGGTTATAACCCAGTGTCATCGAAAAAAAGAGTCCAACATTGTTGAAATATTCAATTCTTGTGATGATTGAATACCGCAGGTACATACAGTGGTACAGTACAGACACTTTGAGTAGTCACTATGTGTAGTAACTCATGTTACATATGGTAACTCGCGTTACACAGTACTCACGTCACACATTTCATCACCTAATCTATGTGGCATAGACTGGTGCACAAAAACTAAATTGCTTGTTTTCACAGTAAGGATGATGAGCAGAAACAAAAATTATATTATTGGAGTTTTATCACTCTCCTGTTTGATGTATGGGAAAAAATCATTTTTTCGGTAACTCATGTTACATCGTTGGTGGGTATAAATTCCGGTTAAAACCCAGTGTTATTAAAAGTAGAGTCCTGTATTGTTGGAATATTCAATTCTTATGATGACTCAACACCACAGGTACACACAATGGTACAGTACAGACACTTTGAGTGGTTACTGTGTGTAGTAACTTCCATTACAAGTGGTAACTCATGTGGCAAAGACTGGTGCATTTTCACAGTAAGGATGATAAGCAGAAACGAAAATTTAATTATGGGATTTTTATCATTCTCCTGTTGGATGTATCGGAAAAAAAGTCATTTGTTTGGTAACTCATGTTACATCACCTTGAAGTGTTGGAAATGAAACAGTAAAACACTATTTACAGGTGTTTATTCAGAAAAAGTTGATGTGATATTTTAAGATAGTTGCATGCAATAAATAAACGGATCTGTTAATTTAATAGTGCTCTTCAATCTCCTACCTGGAGATCAAGGACAAGAAAATCAACAAAATGTTATAACTAATATGCAAATATCTTGAAAAAATTGAATATTTAAGAAGGAGTTATAATAGATTTACAACCTTGGATATGTGTACAACAAAATTTGACCACTGAAAAAATAGCACTGCAAAATTTATTTATCAAACCTATGTCCACTTTTTCATGGAAATGCCCTTTCCACATTCTTCAACTTTTAATAAAACATGATTTGTATGGGTCATAAAATATGAAGAGCGCATAGGCCAGTTTTAATTTCAAAGGTGGAAAGTTTTTACTTTCCATCCAGTTGATACTCCCCTCCCCCCCCCCCCCAAAAAAAAATATGGGATATGTTGTACCTGCAAAAATGATAGCTCAAGACTCAGATCCTTCCAGGCCTACTTCCCTGACCCCACTGTCCTTGTTTGAACAATTTTTTAGGTTTTTTTATCAACGCCCTACCCCCTCCTGAATCAATATGCAGCTTGCACTCCCTCCTTCTTGCCACCATCCCTAAATCACCTTCCATTATCATTGCATAACTCAGACAAGGGCATCCACATCTTCCCTGGACCAGAAAACTTTTAGTCCTGGGTCTACTAGCATGAAGACATTAGACATTACATTTCTGTAGTCAGTATTAACAAAGAAAAAGTAATGGTAGCAGTAGATAAATAAAGAAAGAGTAACAGTGGCAGTAAATATTACATACAGTATGCAATGTACCAACTGTTAAGAGTAACGTAATTATTGACAACACTGCAGGCATCTTCCCATATGTAAGCTTCCACCCTACCCATTCCCCCCATTTGAATTTTATGTTATTTTTGTGTCTCCCCTTTACTATACTCCCAACTCTCAAAAATACTGGCTGCCTCAAGTTTCCAGACAGTCTGTTAAACTCATACAAGTACTCCAATAGGATATGGTATGATACACATCACAATAGAATTTGACACAGTGCATTACAATACACATATAAAAGATCCTTTTACCAAAGTCCCAGTGACCCTCTGGCAAAGAGCAGCAGGGCAAAAACCAATACATTTATTCAAGAAGGATTTCTGGTCCTCAAAAAGAGCTACATATATATGAATAAAAGATGCAAACAACTTTAATTCGAGTCTTTTTTTCATGCATATGGCTCTGGTCTCATACTTATTTTTCTCATGATACTACACTGATTCATTAATAGTGTGATTCTGGAACATAGTGCACATCCCAACAACTCGATGAGTTCTGTATATTTCTTTCTACAGAAACTAAAAGCCATTGAGAAACTGAAAGAACAACAGAAAAGTGGCAAACCACTGGAAGCTAACCAACTGGAGAAGCTAAAATCAGAAGAACAACTTCTACAGGAGTTGAAACACCTTGAGATAAGCTGATGAATATTCATGTAAACAAATCTGCAAGGAGGAAGATATCACCATGAATATGCATGTGATCTGCTACTAACGACAGTGACTCACTCTTTAACTAGGGAAGAGGACAGAAAGATTCAGGAAGCAAGGGCAGTTTATTAAATCATAACAAAGACAGTATTGATAATAGACCAGTTTGTGGGTCATTGGATACAGTACTATCTCTCTGAACAAGTTTTCCCCTTTCCTATGTATTTTTGACTTGTTTCCTATGATACAAATGAAGTGTTCTCAAAAGATGACAGTGCCAGTCTGACAAATTTTGAAATACATGTTGTTTTCAGCATTCGTAATGAAACAATCGTGAATCCCTTCTGGTTCTTTATGTCTATCTACCCAGACAACCCTTTACTATATCCCCTCCCCTTAAATTTCTTCCCCCAGGGTGATGATCACTGTGCCTCTCACTCAGACAATCTGGCACCTTGATTATCTAACCTTTTCAAACATTCCCCTTGGATGTACCGTTCGTGACATTTTAAAATGTTATTATCACATATTAAGTACATACCAAACCAGCATTATCCATTGTAAACTGTACAATGTTTTTGTTGCAAATGTATTGTCACATGATTTTAAGGAACAGGACATGAAAAAAAAATGGAGTGAAGGTGGTATGTCATTTAAATCAAGGTTACTGCATATGCCTTTTAAGTTAATTTTTTTCTTGAAGGTCTGATAAGATTTCTCTTAACTGTATCATTATTCTTCAGCTAGTGATATAAGTATGATTTTCATTCCATTTTAGAGGAAGAGAAGCATATACTTTACAGACCAACTGGTATATTAGTTCATTTTGGAGTCAACAGAATGTTACCGTGAGATTTAGCAGGACAGAATAAATGAAACTCAAAGGAATGTATACTCATTGAAAAATATGTTTAACTTAACAAGAAGCTTATTTAACCTGTGTCTACAAGCAACCATATCCAGGTGACACTCAGCATACTTGCCAGGTAGGTAAGTCCCTGTCTTTAACTTCTTAAAACCACCATGTTTACTTTACTCACTCAGTAGATCTTCCATTATAGAAGGTTTCTTGGGAAAAAATTATTGTTAAGGTTAGTTACTTCAATGATTGTGTCATTTGACAAAGTGTATTGTACAATGGAAGTTAGTCACATGGTTGCACATTCTTTACAGAATAGTCATGGATAATATACACACTTGCGGTCAGACGGAGTTATAATATTGCTCAGTTCGTGATTTGTGGTGGTGTTGCTGTCAAGTTGGGCTTCCTGGGGACATTTTTTCATCATATCTAATGTTATTTACCTGAGGAAACTATGTGGTAATATCCTGCAAACATTATCCTCCCTCCTTCCAACCTGCAGCTCTTGTTGAAAATACCCTCTGTACTCCTCTGACAACTATAAACTACAAATATATGTGGTCAGTTAAGGGCAACAGTACCCTCTTTGCAAACTTTTTCAGTGATATGCTGTCATTAGTTTTTGAAAAATAACTTGTTTAGTGTTTCTCATATTTAAAGTTTGCAAAAGGTTGGAGTACTGTAACAGCAGGGGTCTATTCAGGGCCTTGTTCCACATACCATCTATAAGCAGGAACATATCATAAAAGAAAATTAAGCTTTCAACTGGTCATTTATTCAGAGTTTTGGTTGTTGTCATAATTACAATTAAACTAAATTTTGAAAACTAGTGTTCAAATATCAAAAAGAAGTTTCACAACTTAAAATAAAAGAAGATAGAAATGAAACCAAAAAGATAGGACAATAAATGTTTACATGGCAACTGGAACAAATAATTATGAGAACAAAAAAATGAAAAATTGAAACAACAAAAGAATAATGGAAAGTTCAGAAACAAAGCAAACAGATAAACCCAACATGGGGATGGAACAAAGTCAGCAGAAATCAGCAAAATGATGAGAGTTATGTTTAAAAGAACAAATAGAATTCTAAATCTAATTTTCAAGGGAGGTTGAGTCCATTGATTCCAAGGTTCAAAGGACACAGTTTGTCTTTCAGTGCAGGCTTTTGTTCTGTTATTCCAGCAAAAACAAGATTGGCAACCTTAAAATAAGTTGTTACAAATTTACCATAGAGGAGCCAATAGAAAACCTCCTTCATACCATACACAATGATTGCCACATTCATATTTATTCAATTCTCAGAGCAGGAAACCAGTGTGCTGAAAATAACAACCTTAAAGGGAAAATGCAGTCACCCCAATTCAGATAAGTGAAGTAGTCTACCTTATTTCATAAATGGCTCATGAGAATCATGTGACAATATTTTTCTCACTGAAATGTGAAATTTATGAGCAGTAACTCCTTGGTTTGCCTTGAATATGTAATATTTAGGCCCTGAAATATCATGAAAGGTACTTGGAAGAGAAATAAGAAAAAATTTGTGAGATTCAGCTGTTGTTTCAAAATAATTTTGGGGCAACTGCTTATGCCTTTTAAGCTGAAATTGCCTTTTAAGCAATCTATTGTGCATTGTGTAGTTTTAATTGAGAATCGCCACTGAACTAAGCCAATTGTGTTCCTTTTGTAACATACCATATGGACATATCTTTAGGCAATTTGTGCTAAAAGTTATCAGCCATTGAAAACTTGTTTTCCAGAACCAGTATGGCATTATAATTATGCAAGAATAAACAAGGTTATGCAAAAGAATGATTTTCTTTACAAATGCCATGTCACAGTAACTAATAGGTAGATTCCATGGTCACAGCATGGTCACATGCTAAATGTTGCTATGCAACAAAGTGTTGACAACAAACAAACCTTTGTATGTCATGCATAGTCTGCAGGTGCAAACTCACAACAGTTTGCAATGTGATGTATGTACATATGTGTATTGAATGCATTGGTTTGCATTCCATGACAACTGGCATATCACTGAATTTGAACTTCTAACCTTAAAGTGGGAAAGCACTCGCCCCAAGGTTATTTTCAATACGTGCTAAATCTTACACATCTCCACTGATATCACTCACAATTATTTTTGGGTATGTTTCTGTCTACGAACATTGAATACTGAAGGTAAACCAAGGAGTTATTCTGCATGAATGTAAAAAATAAATAACTAAAATATTGTCATGTGATTGGAAGGAGCCATTCCTGAATCAGTACACTTAATGCAAATTGGGGAGAGGGAATACATTTTTCCCCTTTAGGGGAGGTAGATTATTCTATCCTTCAGCTACCGAAGGATGAGAACAACAATGGGCCTATTCAAAGTGTGAGTCAACTGTGTGCACAAGGTGAACAATGGCATTCACTTTTATCTGACAGTAGCCTTCAGATAGAATTGGCTAAGAACCCTTTAAAACAAACCTCCTGTAGCATAAAGACTGGCTTGTACTCCTACTTTACACTTCTGTCACATGTAGACCTACCATATATGGTCAAAACAGTCACACCATGCTAATATTTACACCATATAAAAGTTGCAGTTGTATGGAAAAGGTATATCACTTCCGGAGTGAGTGCCGTATTGACCTTTGGTTATTTAAGTACCATTCACTTAACTGATCCTTTCAATTTCGTGGCTTACAAATTACAATCTAGACTGGGTTAATAACCAAAAAGAAGCACTTTTAATAACTTCATTCTCATGTTACACAATAACATAAAACCATTTTTAGGGTGCATTTCATGGAAACTTTTTTATTTTTGAACAATAAACCATGGGCGGAGCAATCCCATTGTAACACTGCTGCAAAGACATGACTTAGACATATGACCTGCCAAAACAGTGATTGTGACTAGAATCTTGTAAACAAATGCACATCCTTTCTCCATAATTTTTGAGTGAAGTTGTTATTATTCTTGTTGATTTTATTCCAATTTCATATCTTAAAGCCTGATCAGGTAATTGAGGCTACGCTCGTTTTGCCAGTAACCCAATTTTCCAACTTCAAGTTTTGTGAGTCTCACTGAAAATAATCACCTTTAAAATGACAATTTTTAAAAGAGCATATCCAAAAACTAGGTTTTACTTAAATCTTGTGATTCAACTTCTTTAAATGGTAAATACTTTTGATTAAGAATTGTGATCCTGTCCATTTGTGATCGTCAGTCACTTTAGTACCCCTCTAACACCCTTATTTCTGATCAAGGGGTTGCTTGACAGAATGTAGATGCTTTTGTGGATCATTCATTGTTGTGTTTTGTAGAAATAAGTTGCACCTACAGTTAAAAATATTAAAATTTCCTTATGATACTCAGTTTTACCAGTACTTTATGGAGAGAGTTTTAGGGCTGCTGGAAGTTGGTTTGGTTAGGTATGTGAGTGTATAGTTATGACCTTGCCTGGTAGCTGTCAAAGGCATTTTTCAGATAAAGTTTTCATGGAAGTTTTCATAGAACTCCAGACCTTATAAGAGCAAACAGGATTCTCAAAATTGTTAAGTGTTCTCAACAATCATCATAGATGCTAGATGCTATTTGATTTCTTTGAATTATTGTGTGTATTAGCTTCACGAAACACTCCTGAGTTTATTATTTATAGAAATATCCTTACTATCATTTTGATACTTCTTAGAACTTCATACTTGCAGTTTTCAGGAAGGGTCATTTTGCCCAATGGTAGTATGCTAAGTACAAAAGTCACACCACACAGCTATAAAACAAACAGCTTCTACTTGATAGTAGTCAGAAACTGTCAACAAACTAGAAACTTAACAAAGTCCAAAGATGAGCTGTTTAACAGTATAATGTTTCTGGGTTTGTAACCAGACCTAACCACACTTATCTGGAATCTATTAGCTTCTGTATGGGAATGAAGACTGCATACATACAATGCCTCAAAAACTTAAAGAAAAACATAAATGGGGGGAGGGGAGTAGAAACTCAGATTGTTTTATGAGGCATTTAAGTACCATTATACTTACAGAATGTGCCGCAGGTAAGATTTGTGTATGTTTTCACCCTTCACCTTTCCCCCCCCCCTCCAACCCCACAAGTTACCAGATCTTACCCCTTCTTCCTGTCCCCCTCCTCCAACCCCACAAGTCAACAGATCTCACCACTTCTTCCTGTCCCCCTCCTCCAACCCCACAAGTCACCAGATCTCACCCCCTTCTTCCTGTCCCCCTCCAACCCCACAAGTCCCCAGATCTCACCCCCATCTTCCTGTC
>WURT03642859.1:0-19812 GCA_009936505.3 Holothuria glaberrima | reverse complement strand
ACATACACACATACATACACACACGACATCACCATCGCATAGATTCCTTGCCTGCCTTCGGCAAGGAATCAAAAACACTCCAGTACATACAGTCTTGTTGACAAGCGCCCTTATTTTGCGAAAACGTGTGAGAAGCATAGAACAGGATATGCTCTATTTTTAAGAGTAAAAATTTTACTTACATCTTGACCGAGACTAGTATCTTCCCCACCCTGACTAATACAGGCGACGATTACAGGATATAGAAACCATCGCAAACCTTTAAGCCAGACGAAAGAAAATATATGGTACTTGGGTCACTGGCTAGATGCCAATACTTACCGGATGCCTTCATTTGCCCAGTGATGTACGGAAAAGTTAAGAGTTTAAGTACAAAATAATGACTCCGTTGGATAATTTTAAGTTTTGGGTGTTTTTTTTTGGCCTGTCCAATAATCCCTCTCTGTCCTTTCCCGTTAACCTTTAATCCCCTACTGAGTGACTTCCCCTGACTGGCAACAGAGGTGGAGCTGTGCCCCCTTTAAGCACGCTACTGCTTCAATGTCATATAGTTCCATCTAGATTTCCTTCTCTGTTGCAATTGGTAAATTCAATTTGTCAAAATTTACAACATCAATCCTACGGTAACACCGACTGAGTGCTCTGAACATTATTCAGACTGCAACATTAACCTTTCATTAACAGCATATTTGCTTCATGGTGTTACTATCGATGAGCATATGTCATCACCCGAGTGACAGCTCCCTGCTATCCCGTGCAAAATCTGTAGTCCTCCAGAGAATACATTGCTCCTGGTACTTGAAGAAACTTGGTACAGACTTACAATATTTCTTAGATGTGAATGGCAGAATGGTGTTGGTATGGAAGAACTAAAATAAGATTTACACCATTCAACATAGGACAGAAGTCCCTTAGAGCCTCTACTCACCAACTAATCGTTGAATTTTTCACGACATTTTCTTTCGTAAAATACTTGCACAGTGTCGTCCCTAAAAATGTATGGATTGTAGATGTCCTTTAGTTGACATATTGCGAGCAAACTCAAAGGATGCTTTTCCATATGTAGTTCACAAAACGAACCTGATTTCTCAATGACATTAAAAATTCAGCGAGGTGTACTGTGCGTTGTCGGGGGAGATTCCAAATTAGCAAACTGTAAAATGCGAAAGAAATGGAGCAAAGTCTACTAAATTTGATATTCTTGTGTTATTTTTATCTACAGGAGCCCTTATAATGCAGAGTATGGGAGATAAGTTTCTGTACTGGGGTAAGTGGACGACACAGTTGCAGATCATTGCGGGGGTTTACCCAGCCCTTCTGGTACCTTTTGCTGCCTTTATCAGCCCCAAGAAGACCACACTAAGAAGACGATTCTTGCAGAATTCAAACAGACAATCTCTTTCATCTCGGAGATCGTGGACAACCAACTTTGTACTTGGAGAAGGAAGAACCGAAGATAACTACAAAATCGATCCTGAACAGATCTTAATAGATATGTCTCTCGAAGAAAACAAAACACCCGTTCGAAAAAACTCACTTTACGGCAAGAAGAGGGTGTTGTCTGTGCTGGATTGTGATAACTTTCTACTCTTCGTTTGGGTGCTCCTGCCGCCAATCGCTTGGTTTGTACAGTGGTTTGGGCTGGTAAGTCGAGTGTCATTACCTGTGATTCACTTCTTGTTTTGCTTGTCATCAGATCAATGATCTTTTCTAATGCACAGACAAAATAGCAACTTAACTGACCTCTTGACCGATTATGGTCTAATCAGGTCCGTAGTCAAGGGGAGGGGCGAGGGGGCATAGCCCCAGAATTTTTTCGTCCCCTAGGAAAGTTTCAAGTTGCCATTGACTTAAAACATTTTAACATATTTGCCCCCTGAAAATTTTTTCGCTCCCTGGAAGTTACTTCGCCCCCCTCCCCTTCAGTACCTTGTCTGGCTACGAGCCTGGGTCTAATGAAGAGTACGTCCGAAAGGCAAGGACCAAAAGATCACAAGAACAGACTAATTGATGACGTGTTCGTCATCAAATCACGAGCTGATAAAGATTGTGTCTTCCATACAAGAATAAAAGTCAGTATAACCCGAGGACTTGACGCCGCCCTAGTCATTAACATCATAGGCAGGTTACAAGGGCGTCCTGTAAACACTGACAGAAAGTCCAGAAGGTCAGATTTCTTGATGAGATTTCTTTTTCATCAGATTAAAAGCTGATAATGAGTGCCTCTTCCGCGGCGTAACGATGAGCCTGGGCCCCGGCTCCTGGGCCCAAAGGGTCCCCTTCCAGGAGGTCCAAGGATTTATGTAGAATCAGTGCAGGGGGTCTTGGTTGAAAACATTTGAATGGCCATTTACACATTGTTTTCAGTGTTCAGTCTTGCATGAGTAAAACGGGCCCTCCCTATCCGAAGAGGTACCGGTACCTTTTTTTCTGTGCATCACTGTAGCAGGGGCCCCTTTTAGTCGAGCCCCCGGCTCAGCACGGTCCGAGCCCATAGGAGTTACGCAACTGTGCCTCTTAAATGTACTGGTAAAAAGTCCTTACAAGCATACTTCTGGACGAAGCGAAGCGTTCGTTATTACATCAAGATCTAATGACGGTCACGTCATCAATACATATGGCTAAGTCCGAATGAACGGATTTTTAGAACGCGCTCGTCGTGAGATCATTAGAGTATAGGCCCTATTGGTGTTTACATGATAAATCTAATCATACGCTCAGTAACTTTTGTTTGAAATATTCCAAAGTTATGACCATGCCTTACTCTTCAGGTTGTTCGTTTTATGAATTATAGTAACTAAAATTAACTGAAATAAATGGCATGTACATACAAGCACTTTTCCAAGTCTGTTATGAATCATCAGCTAAATCTTATAAATCTCATTGTAAATTCCCTTAAACAGTTAAATTTATCCTTCATAGTGTTTCAGGGCATAATTTGTGAATATTAAATGTAAACATAGGAGTCCTGTGCATCGATATAAGCTACGCAGTAACAAAGTTTTTTTTCCACATGATTAAAACCATCGTGAATATTCATAATGGTACGTCAATTCAAAGAAGGGTGACTGCATTTGCCTTTAAAGGAAACTTTACTTAACAAAGAAGAAACAGGTATGTCCAGGAAGCCATTCGTGAAAGTAACTGTATTTCAGCAATTTAGTGAAATATCTTGATAATGGCTTTTGCTCAACCTCTGGGAATCACCAAAAAGTACCGATTATTCCATAGCTTGGATAGTGCCTGACGTATGCCGTTATTTTAACCTAAAATTATTTCGTTTTATGAAAAAGGAACTTATGAATATAAAATTTTTAGTTTCAACTTTTGAGGCTGTACAGCCTTCAACCATAAATGTTCAGTAACAGGATTTATTGACGAATTACCGCAGAAAAAAAAACTCCACGATCGCTTACCTGTAAATATTTAAAACGTCCGGACTTCGAAACAGTTAAAGAAAACCTTTTAGATGCGGAAAAATTTCTTCCTGGCAAAAATAAATTCGCAGAAACATTACCTTCCATTTCCTTTTTATATTTAGTTTGATGACATTTGATAACATTCAGCTCTACTTGCTGTATAACTTAAAGGGGCTTACTCCGGTTCATGATTTTCATGACTTTTTCGTCAAACCTGTTGAGTTTTACTCACATCTTGATGGTAAATTGTCAAATAAGAGATTTTACAAATTAAATCACACAACTGAGAAGTCTAGAATTATACATGCCTTAAAAGGAGATGGCAGTCGCCCCAACATTTTTTTAAAAAGTTTGCTCAATCTTACAAATTCCCTCTTATTTCACTCACAAGTATCTTTCATTATGTTTATGTATAAAAACATTGAAGATTGTAGGTAAACCAAGGAGTTTTCTGCATGAATTTAACAAACATATTGTCACATGATTGATAAGAGCCATTTCTGAACCAGTATGACGGCGCACATCTTACAAATGCCTGACTGATAATCAATAGTCTAATCCTCATGTTTACAGCTTGTATGATGTTGCTGAGTTCTAAAGTTTTGAAATTTTTCCCCTTCATTTGAGATATTCGGTTGTACATTATATTGTGATGTTACTTTCGCACTTCTCACACGCGTGCTTTTGCTTCTGTTTGAATTTCAAATGTTAAATGATTTTTTCATGTCACCATGTAAAATTATTTTCCACATTGCTCATCATTTTGTGAATAGGCTTGCATTTGTCAATCACTATTAATACAAGAGAATGATCACATTTTAAAACATGGTAAAGTTAGTGGCTTTATAAGTAGTAAAGGTGGTAGTTCTTCTCGGGGAAGGGATCGCATTGTATTTTGATGGGGGAAAGCATGGGGTTAGTGATCCTGTCCTAGGGGAGGGGTCTAAAGGGAGGGGGTGTCCCTCTCCCTTTGAGAAATTTTTGATAATTTAACGTTGCTTAGATGCAAAATGGTTCTGTCTTTGGGATATTTCTAGAGCTGATCATATATGGATGGGAAATGTTCATAATTTAGTGAATTCTAATTTTGGTTGGGTGAAAGAGGAGGGAAGCATTTGTTGTCTGAGAGAATGGTCCTCTTCTCTTCTTCTTCTTTCTCTTTCGCTTTCTCCTTTCTTCTCTTTCGTTTTCTTCTTTTCTCCTTTTTCCCTTTTCTTTTCCTTCTCTTTTTCCCTTTTCTTGCAAATGATAGGGGCGGTCGCCCCCTGTCCCCCCTTGTGGCGCCCCTGGTGCTACTGGCAACTCTCTGATGTGAGTCGTACACTGCATGAGGTATACACAGTGTCGTACTCGAGACCGTAGTCTATAAGGCTCGGTCCCCATCCATTGAGGTCGAAGCCGGGGCCAAGGCCATATCCTCCTATTCAGAAGATGAGGCCAACTAACCGTATAGCTGTATCACTTAAAAAGCAAGAGACTCAAGCATATCTAACTTAACTCGATACCGTGCGATAGACTTTGCACCGAGCACCGAGGAAATGAGTTTTGGAGAGAAAGTATTCATTTTTGTATGATATCTCTGGGGCATAATCAGGTATCTCCTAATAGCCAGCCTAGGCTAAATTTCCTAGGCACGAGGTTGAGACCGATGCTACAAAATCAGCTTCGGGTCATTCAACACTGGTAACATCACAATATATTGATCAATAATTGCAATCCACCAATTTAAATTGAGTGAATTAACTCCAGCATGTTACAGGTCATCTCAAAATTGTCTCATAAAAATGTACGGAGTCCTGGAAGGAACTTGTGACAGAATTTTAGGATCATGTCGCGGTAATGATAGATCTCGGCAACTTTTTTTTCTTAAGGAAATTTTATCTCGCGATAATAATTAAGGGATAAAAAAAACCTCATAATAATTATGTCAAACGCTTTAATTTATCTTGCGGTAATTTATTATAACGAGATAATTTTTAACCTCGAGGAAATAATTTTGAGATAAGTCTGATTTTTTTTTCAAATGTCAGTCCCTGAGCTCCGTAAAAGTGGGGATTGTGCTGATGAGGTTTATTTTTCAACCTTTGGTACATATATTTTTATGATTTCAAAATATATTTGCACTTGACCGACTGACCCCTAGACTTAAAAACATTTTTATTGTCAGAAGAAATAACTAAGACGTTGGACTTGTGAAACTACTCTGCTCTAAAATTAAATCAAAACAATTAAATCTTTTACCCAAACAATTATATCTGCATACTGAGGGAGGGCAGGCAGAGCTACCGAGCCCTACATATCAGAGCACCATTACCAGAGCTTTATTGTTCTTTATTGTTCACATTTTGTTAGTTTCGAATTTGAAAGAAACTAACTCTTTACAGTTTTGTTGTTAAAACTTCATAATAGTTTTGAAACGTTAAACTTAGTAACAGCAAGTTTATGAAAAAGGGCTCCCACAATATTTTTTCCCCATTCTCCCACCCAGTGCTAAAAACTGCTTTATCTGATTCGCATTTGGCATGAAATAAGTACCTGTTTAAATACCTGTTTGAAGAAGATACATAACTTTGTTACCAACGTGTTTTTTCCGTTTCTTTTTCATATCTTTTGCTCAAAATTGTTAAAGACAACTATCTGGAATGAACTACATATAAGCCAGAGAACCATTCCGAGGCTGCACATGGTAATGGCTGCATCGGATATACTTGGTAGAGTCGTTGCTATGCTGGTTGGTAATCGAATTACATCACAAAAGATCGGTGTCTTTGTAACTCAAATTATGTTGTACACCGCGTTTTCATTCGTCCAAATCCTTGTGCTTCACCCTTGGAGCCCTTGGATTTGTGCAATAAGTGAGTATCCTTCCTTCCTTCCTTCCTTCCTTCCTTCCTTCCTTCCTTCCTTCCTTCCTTCCTTCCTTCCTTCCTTCCTTCCTTCCAACATTTGACAACGTACTTGTTACTACATTGTTGATGCATACAGAATAACTCATTAGTTTACAAATTATATGCAATATTTACGTTCTGAAATTTAGGGTGGGCCAGCGCTCACTGTCTCGGAAGAATTTTTATGACTGGCTAACGCTAACCTTATTCCCTAAATAATCCCAAACCTTAACAAAGGATACAATCGATACAATACAATACCATCAGCCAATCAGGAAATATCTACGAGACAGTGTGCATCAGCTGATGTAGGGAGGCATACTTGTAAGGGATATAAGAGGACATTTGTTAGATTTAGATGTGTTAAATTAAGATTGGGAGCAAGGAAAAAGGCTTGTGAATTTTAACTTCATTTGGAGTAACTTCCACATTGACTCTTTATTTTAATTCAAGTTTGAAAATTGGGCTATGTCATCAAATATAGAAATTTTTGTAAACGCATATCAAAATTGTAGATTGCTCTTAGATGAAAAATCGGACACAATTTGATTCAACTGGGAAGTAAACCTCCCATTAGCCTTTCATTTCTTTAAATATAACTGCCTTTATTCATTCGGTCAAAGCACCCGATAATGGAAATAATTTTAGGAAAGAGAGAGAGAGAGAGAGAGAGAGAGAGAGAGAGAGAGCTAACCATCATATGCGTCATTGTGAACATATGCAAATGTCACAGAATGTCATAAGAATCAGATTGCAAATAATTTTTGAGGCAATTAAACTTGGTGTCCTACATCGTCCCAAATGTCCGAAATCAATGGGATGGTGAGCTTTTCGAGTGTTCCTTGTGTTTACGTCATGGATAAAAATAATCATCACTAACTTTTAACCAGTGAAAATCTTGGTGATATTATACTAACACAGGGATACTAACACAGGGAGAGACAATCCTGGAGGAAATCCTTCAGATTAAAATCATATATATTTAGGTCTACAATTTAGGCTATATATCAACCAGGTAATGAAAAACTAATGGGGAAATTTGCTCCATAGAAACAGCAAACAGAGGTCATGAAATTACATAAAAGGGGCGAAGTGTAAAACGAAGAAAGCCGCCCCTGTAGTTCTAATCAAACTATAAGATTGTAAACAGACAAGTTAAGTCTAGTAATTGTAAGTAACACCCGACGGGAATGCAATGGGTGAGTTTTATTTCAAAATATCCCCCCCCCCCCAAAAAACAGTGACTTCAACGTAACCGACAGTTATGCAATATACTCTTAGTCAATCTCAAAGATGGTATGCCTCTGACTGGAATCCACCAGTATTGAATCCCCTCATAGCTGTCGCGGTCTTCTCCCCCTGGACCTCAGCTGGGATGTTTCCCTGGACCCTACCAAGGGTTAAAATAAGATGCACCTGTCCACACATCTAGAGGTGCTGCTGCAGAATTTTATAGTTCCAACTAGTTGGTGATTTATATCCCCGACTTTCAATTCGAATTACCCCCCCCCCCCGCCCTCCATGACATTCAATCATTCGTAGTTTTAATATCTTTTTTTTTTTCATTTTTCTTATTTTGTAGTTGGCTCCATGATTCGAGGTCTATTCGAAGTGTTGGCCTTTTCATTCGTAATTCAAGATTTTAGTTCTTCACAATGCCGAAAGTCAGTTACTTTTACCATGTTGTCTTTGGGTGTGGGACATCTCACAGGTCTACTCCTCACAGGTATGGTTTTTAAAGTTTTGCTATTTTACAGCCTGTAAATTGAATGACAAAAGCAACTTTAAGTGGGATTATGTGTTGAATACTTTCTGGGTTATTCTTTGATAGTCATTTAATTCTTTCAAGAATCTATAGAGAAAAATCATTCTTGTTAAAGGCAAAAATTTTAAAATTGTTCTACGGTGTCTCGGATAATGTTCAGTAACGTATTTATTTGTATCGTTCATTGCCAGGACAAATTTTCATAGCAGTGTGATTGTGCTATGAGCACTGGCGTCGGTAAGAGGTTGGGTCATGACTTCCACCTGTGGTGCTCAGACGTAGCCTATGTTACATCCCCCATCCCTTTAAAGTTTCTGAAATTCTGGGCAAGCCACTTCTAATGAGGAAATTTATAGTGGTTCATTAAATGACACTCCTTAGCATCAAGTGTGTTCAAAGGCAGCAGCAGAGCCGAAGCCAGGTTTTTCCACTAGTGACAAGATACATGTCAGCTGAGAGGGTTGTGTGATTCAATGATGCCCTAAAATTCGAAGAGGGGGGTTATAGGGACTGGGTTTAGAAGAGACTATGTTGGTGAGCATTTGTGCACAATATGATGTAGTTATTGTAGCAAAAGAAAAGGGTAGTTTGCAAAAATCAAAGATATCGAGGGTTTTATAGCTTCATTTTTGCTATAACTTTGCCCTGTGAAAACTTTTGTTTCGTAATTTACATGGTACAGTTCCCACTAAAGTTTAGCTAACGAAACTCGATCATCAACTTCGGTTGCAGTTTTGCTGTAAACCAGTGTCGTAGCCAAGATTTCTCTCAAGGGGGGGGGGCATGCAGTATATTGGGTGATCGTCGGCTTTGGGAGGGGTCTAAGGGCAGGGGTATTTTCCTCCCCTTACCTCTCCTTTGAAAAGTTTTGAAAAATTAGGTGTTCTTAGACTCTTTACATACAATCTGGTGCCACATTTGCTACCTTTGAAGTATTTTTTTTAAATTTACGTATTTTAGATACTAAGAAAATCGGTATCAATGAGGGGGCTGTGTCCCAATACCCTCTAAATACGCCACTGCCGTAAACTGGTTGGTTTCTGTTGTTTTGCTTACTGTAATGTACTGTACTTGAAAAGTCCAGATTTACAGAAACGAAATAACTTTACTGCATTCTGTCTATGCCTGTAACTGCAACCCTTTCACATTGCTGTGGGAACATTAACCATTCATCCTAGGCTCGGTCTCGAGTAGTCCGTTGTGAGTACATCTCTGCAGGACTCTCAGAGTATGGGGGAAGGTGCCATCGTGGCGGGCTGTGACGAGGCAACATTATTATTTAACAAGTAAATGGTCACGTACAGTCGACTGAATGACAGGGTCAGGAAGAGAATGAAATTGACTCCTGAAAAGTGCCTGTTTTTATCATACGTGTAATTGTTAACGGTACGAAAAGCTTTGTATGAGGGGCTACATTGTCAAATGGCCGGACTCGGATTTGGCCGGAATTACAAAGCTTGGAATTGGAATTGGCTCGGAATCAAAGGGTACTGGACTCGGAATTGGCCGGGAATTGTGGTCACTGGAATCGGAATTGGCCGGAAATCAGGTTAGGTGGACTCGGTTACGGTCCTGATCTATACAATGGTTTAAGGAAAAACTGCAATGGAAATCTGGGGCTTAAGTTAAAGTTATGATACACCATGCACTGGCAACTGTGGTACAGTACATTACAAGTTGATTATTGTAGGAATTACCCAATTATCGAGGGCGCCAAGCCCTTTAAAAAGGGTCCTGTGTTTCATCTGCGTAGCAGACAGAGTGGTATACAACGATCTTGGCCGAGACCGCATTTTCTTACTTTTTCGACTTAGGCCTACTCGCCACTTCTGATAACTGACTCCACCCTCTCTAGCTATGTTGATGGAGTTTGTTGCGGCCGTTGCCCCAATTTACAGTGGTCTGTTTTTACTGGAAGTACGTTAAGCCTCCTTTTTTGAGATAGACAGGGAAGAATTCCCAAACATAAAGGTAATCTTTGACAACTAGTTGCCGATTGGTGATAAGCTAACCAAACATACAGGTATTGACGCTCGTGATCTTCTCCCCTCCCTCTTTCCTGCCGAGACTGAATACAAAAATACAGGGATGTCTGACACTCGAATGCACCGGATTTCAATATGATTAAAAACCTTTTCATTTAAGCACTGTCAGGATATGCTACATATGTTCTAAGATCCCACCATGTAGCTCAATGATCCGACTCTTACAAGTGATAACATTAATGTTATCCTCTTCAACGAAAAACATTTTCTCCAGTCAACACTGAGCGGTAAAATTATGTGCCTTTTGCTTTTTATGCAGTCTCTCCTTCTGGCTTACTGAGCACGTAAACAAGTCGATCAGATCAGGTGAATGACCGACACTAAAATTTCATTCCTAATGTCCCTCTCGCCGTTTTGCTAACACCTTTCATCCGTTAGTGCCTTCTGCCTTGCAGCAAGAATGTGTAACGAGTATAGAGTAAACTAAGCCAAATGTAAATGGGGCACTGACACGGCAAAGTGTTTGCATGATTAATGAGAACTTGGCGAGAAAACTAATTATAGAAAATTTGTTATGGATAAATATTCTACCCCAAAGTAAACTAGTTATTTTCGATAAAACGAGATTAAATGTTTCTAGTGCATTTCCCTAGTTCGCTATCTAATTCCAAGTGATGAGTTAAGGAGCGATGGTAACTGTAAAAACATTGCACGCTCTGATGTATTTAGATGGGGTGGGTGGGGGTCGGGATTATTTTTTTCCTTCATTTATTTTGTACTTCTTCCGATAAGTATTACTAAATACATACATGTGATTTATTATATACATATTTACAGATATTGTGTATCTTGTATGAGAGCAAGAAAAAGAATGTAATTGTTAATACAAAGTATCAGTATTGGAACAACAACTCTGGGTAATCTGCAAAAGCATTTTGTAAATGAACAAAGGTCACCCTGTATTTCCTTGGCGTTTGTGTACTAAAGTAAATACAACACTCCACAGCAATTGCAACTTAAACTTATAAAAAAAAATCCTTCAAAGTAGGTGGATGATTTTTTATTTTACGATTATAGATGTAATATTTCATATGTAAAATGAGAAAACTATAGGGGTGAATTAATCCGTGATCGTAACCAAAAAAATATATTTTGCTTCGAAAAGAAGAACTGCTTTTTAAGGATGAAATTCTCAACATCTAAAATAAACGTTGCTGTAAAACTGCATATCCAGAAAATATGTTCAATTGTTTCAATGGTAATGTTACAAAAGGAACAGTTGGCTGAATTACATTTCCCCATACGCATTGACAATCTATTTGTTGGAATAATACGGTGGATAACTTTAAACTGCAAGTACTTAATGAAGCTTGGCGTCGGAGACAGTATAACGAGAAATGGTAAAAAATCTACGCCAGTCATTCTCTGATAAATTTGTGAAAATTTTACTCCACTTGCCCAGTGCGATTGGCACACTTGATAGACGGAATAAATATAGATTATAAATATACTGAGATATGGAGCTAGAATGAGTTGCTTCACTAAAGATATCAATATTGGTTGTTGTCTTTACTATAACAACCAGACGTTCTCCATTCACGAGGAATTGCACTAATAATCCCCAATACAGTGTAAAGGATAATGAGTCAATATTAAAAGCCTGCTTAAAATTTTAAATTTTACATTCTTGGATTTTGGCGTTTTCGAAGATAATTGTTTGCTTTCAAACTAAAAATTATTGAAGGGCTAAAAAGCCCCTCCCGCATGCCTTGATTTAAGAGCTGTCAGTGTAATGGTGTAACGCTGCAGATTTCTGATTACTACTGTGAAGTACGTTCTTCCCATGGGGTCACCCAGTGGCGACGGTAGTGAGAGCTATCGGCCCCGGGGACAACCTGAGTTTAACAAGACCTCTTTTATTCAATTTGAAAGGATTACAAAAGCCTTTATGACATCACCATATGGCGCCCTGTTTGCCTTTTAAGTTCCAGAGAACCTTTTCCTACAGGTCCCCCTACACAAAGCCATTAAGGTCACCTCTTTCACCCCGGAATATTACCAGTATGAGCATAGGCGTATGAGATCTTTTCGATTGGGGGGGGGGGCACAAATTTTGCCCGAATGTCTGAGCCTTGTCCAGATGTACGGAAAACACATTTTTGTGTTTGGAAGTCATTGCAGCTAAATTTCAGAGGGTGTGTAGGACTGACAACGTTAAAAATACACATAATTTGCTAAAAACTTGGACATATATTCTGTTCTGTATTGGCGTTCAACAAAGGTGCACATATATTTTGTGCAAAATTTTGGGTTCCCTAACGGGTTCGGCCTTGTTGGAAGCCCCAGCGAGACAAGGCATGTTATATACTCGGTGCAGAGACAGAGAGCTACTGTAACTGCGTGAGTCTTAGGAAATAGCAAGGACAAGACCAACATAAAGTATAAAAATGAAATGTGTTATGTTGCAAAGCGCTTTGTCCCCTTTAAATTCTTAAACCACTAAAACCATATGGAAGGTCGAGTTAGATTTGAGCTTACATGCCTGTTATACATAATTTCACCATACAATAATATGAATATAGCTATCAATACTTATAAACCAGGAAAATGACTTATTAAGCCAATAAACAATTAAATCTTTTCCAACTTTATTGGGCATGTATTATCAGTGTTCTTATAGTTTGTTGTTATCTAGATTTTAAATTTAACTTGTCTACTGTACCATATATTTCTAAAACTGTCAGTAATTTGAAAATAGTTTTATTTTCTTCCTACAATACATTATTCATATCATTACATAGTAGTATTAAATAACCATGCTATGGCCCCTCACCTTGCGTCTTTCACAGTCCATAGTACAATAATAATGCAGTTATGGTTTGAAGTCTAGTGGGACACTCAAGAAAGATGGTCCTACTGAATAAACCATACCGGTATCTACTATCATCCTTTTAAATCAAGAGACCAATTTTGTTCACAAATTGTTACATAGTTTATTTTCCCTTGTTTTTCGAAATTTTTTAGAAAAATCCAAAATCTTTTTCAAGGGTTTTGCCCGAACATTTCCACAGATTCTGCCCGAATTTTGGGGGCACAGTTCCCCGTCCCCCCTGCCTCATACACCTATGTCTATGACATCCTTACACTTCCTTGGCCAATGTATGTTTTCTGTTTACGCTAATAACCCTGTACATACGTGTTTAGCAATTGTCCACTTTATGCCCAACACTTTAACCCGTTTTCACTCTGAACGTTTTTAGCAATTAAACACAAAACCCATATGTTTAAAAATTAAACGTGTTTAAACACAGAACATTTAGGAATTTGAAAAGTACGTTTACAATATCAAACAAATGTTTTGAAAAAGTTAATTATTGAACTATGTTTTAGAATGCACACACCAGACTAGTACACAGACTATTAAAACCATAGGCGTAGAAAGCTGTTCGAGAATGGGGGTGCTGAACCTTGTTTCGGATCGCAGTCCTGGGGGAGGGGTCTAAAGGGAGGGGTGTCCCCCTCCCCTTTGAGAAATTTTTGTTTATTCAAAGTTGCTAAGATGCAAAATGGTGCTCTCTTTGGAGTATTTTGGAACTAATCATAAATGTCTGGAAAATGTCCATAATTTAGTAAATTAGTGGCTGGAAAATGTCCATAATTTAGTAAATTCTAATTTTGGTTAGGTGAAAGAAGAGAGTATTCTATCTAAGAGAAGGATATGTTGTCAACAAACCTCCTGAAGCCTCTCTTTTAGCTACTTCAATGCTTTCTATTCGGGGAAATTTTTACGCAAAAATAGTTTGGTGGAGTCCACAGAAACATTCTTGGGATATTACGACATTTTCTTTTGCTTCATCGCGCGTTTTAGAAGGGTGTCTAAGGCTGGCAGACACCATATAGGGCCTTCGGGAAGCTCTTGAGTAACTATGTAAAATGGGGCACTGACATGCTTATTACGTGACATCCAAATTATACAATAGAGTATGACGCCGAGTACTTTACAATTATCGTATTTTTACAAGAAGGAAAATCCAGACGATCAGATTCCAGCAACAGGGAGTGGGAGGGAGAGAGAGTATAGATGCAGGGAGGTTATCTTAAACCTCCCTGAAAGGTAAAGCAAAACGGTTGAGATGCAGTGCAAACATTGACAAATGCGTGCGAAGCGCGCAGAAATTTCTCATTAAATAAGAATTCCTTTACAAAACCTGCATTCAGGCTCTGCATCTAGGCACTTTCAATTCCCCGACAAACCTATATGCCAATCCAAAAAAATTGTCGTTTACTTGGAAATTCGTAAACAGGATTCAAATTTTGCTGCTGTGCTTCTCCGGAGTAGCTATCGGAAGATATTGATAATAAAACAATATCGGCGTAAGGTTTGCGGCGCGTGGAGCGCGCGAAAATTTCGATAGTTTACGAAGGAATTATGATAGTTTGAGAACCATTTGTGATAGAAAATGATTACAATAGATCCATTACTTGGTCACACCTCACCCTACCCCTGTAGAAATCTATAGCTTACACGCCTTTTGGGAAATTTTTTGATATTTGAGGGTCCTTAGATACAATTTGGTGCATCATTTTGAACAAATTTTTAGGTAAATTTTGACATTTCTTACAGAAGAGACAAACGAGGGGTTTTCGTCCTTAGAAAGTGGGGCTGAAGCATAATTCCTCCCCACATATTTTGCTGGGGGGGGGGGAGGAGGGCTGGCGCCCCAGCTCTCGGTTCCTACGTCCTTGATCAAAACAGCTGATATAGAAGAAGGATGCAACTGCATTTTTGTGGTTTCACAACATGCCTCAACTAGATGTATACACGTGACACCAAATGCAAATACTGTTTTAAAATTACTACAATCAAATGCCCTTTTGCTTTCCAATCAGTCCCATGTTCAACCAGTGACGCTGCTGCACACTGTGATTTCTTCTTTGTCGACGGAACATCTGGGAGCGAGCTCAAGTTTTGAGCTCCCTCTTTAAGGTTGTCAGTCAACTGTTTAGAATTGTTGGTAACCCATTTAATGTATAGGTTTTTCAACAACAGGGATACAGGTGATGTGTTTCCTCAGACATACGGGATGAGGACTTTAACAGGGCGTTAAGAAGGCTTTTTGAAATAAAATCTTCTCTGCAGGCTTGGCACTAAATGATTGCACTCCTCTTAGATGGTGTCAAGAACTTCGACAATCCTATTTCTCTCCACCCCACGTCCACCCACTCCGCCACACACGACTAACAACAAAAGAACCCCCCCCCCCCTTTGGCCACAATTAAACAAAGAACGTCGAAAACAGCATTTCATAACATGTTCCAAATTTTTTGACCATGTCCCGAAGTTGCGCTAATATTAAAAAAAGTGTTTATGGGTCTTTTGTATTTGAAGTCATAAAGACGTGGATTTACTTTAAAACATTTGTTTATATGACTTATTACGACACCAGCTTGGATCAAAATTTATAACTTTAACTCTTTTCCATTTTAGGAGCTGTGCATTTTACAACAAATTCCTTTCGTCATTTGTTCTTCATCAACATCCTGGCGTATCAGACGATACTCTTCGTGATAGTTGCGACTCCATTGACAAGTAAGAAGAGGAAAACAGATCATGATAAGGCAGAGTGGGGGTTCTCGGCGAGTACAGATACAATATCTGATGATTGTCGTTCGGAAAAGCTCTAAGAAGCCATCAAGCGGTTTACACGTAATCACTTTTAATTAAACACATCAGCAAACAAAGGGCACAGCCTTCGGTTCCCCCCTTCCCTTTAACCAATTTGACTGGAGCCCCGTGACCAAATATGGGGTTTGAGAGGAAGCGAGATATGTGAAGACAATATATGAAGTAATTTGTGTTTTCATAATTTTCTAGTGAATACGAAAATGCGATGCCCACTTCATCTCCATCAGGCCACGGGCCTCGGTGTGACCAGTGACGATGAAAGGACTTTCAGGGTAGGTCGTATTCGGTTGAGGTGGGCTGCAAAGGCTTACGGGATATTTTTAAAGGGGTCAGTTTTTTTGTAAGAGTTGTGCTATCCAAGAAAACTACCCGATTGTTTCCAAAATATTTGCCCGAGAAATAGCTTTTCCCCAACTTAAGGGAGGGGAGGCTGCAGCCCCAAGCCTCCTACATCTTAGGCTTATGGTGGGCGGCATCATTTTATGCAGTTGGCCAATTAAATCTATTCCATCCTTTATAGAGTGCGAAATGACATTGACAGATTGGCTCTTCAAGAGAGCCTGCATTTTGTGAGTTGTACTTTTGAAGTATATCTCTATTGGTGGTGCTGGATCCTTGTTTCAAACAGGTAAGGGGTGTTAGTATTTTCGATGTTGCTCATACCCAAACCCTCACCCTGTAGCTACGCCCCTGGATTTTTAGATAGCAGCTTTTTACATTAATACGGACCAGAAAGGGCATACGCGGCTTCATTGAAGTTCTAAATATTTCAGGTTAGGCAGATCAAGGATTTAGAGAAAGTGGGCTTATTCATGAAAGCGAAACCATAATTAGATCAAAACACCAAATATGCATCTAAGGAAAGGGACGGGGTCTTGAAGCCTTTTGCAGAAGTCTTTGGAACAACCCTTATATGCGAGGTTTTGCGTTTCTTACAACATAATTAGGACAACGAAATTTTTAGCATTTGTATTAGCAATAAATGCTGAAAAGACTACAGAAATGACTATCTATAAGGTGGGGAGGAGTGGGAGGGGGAGGGAGGGAGGGGAATTCGCTCGGTTTAATCCCCCATGTGCATTTTGGTGCAATTTTCTCACAGTAATTTGACTCCTTGATGTTTATTTCTTATTTCCATTATGACATCTCTGTCAAAGATACATTGCTATTTCACACTCCGAAAAATATGTGCATAATTTCATGATTAAAGGGCATAAGTAGTCGCTCCAAATATATTCTGAAACATCAGCTAAATCTTACAAATCTGATCTTAATTTCCTTACAAGTATCTATTTTATGAATTTATGAATATATGTATTAAATATTTAAGGTCAAACAAGGTGGTAATCTACCTAAATTTAACAATTCAGTAAGGTGGCTTTTGCATCATAGAGCTATTTATAAATTAGGATACCAGGGTAAACTAATAAATGAGTTAGACATCTCATAATTATAGTGCATGCTGGGAAGAATTACACTTTGACTGTTCTAACAACACAAGCACGTTCATAGTAACGTATTGATTCACACAATCTTTGCATTACAATCGGCATTTTTGACAACAATTCCGGGGCAAAGACAATTACATTGGGGAAAATATAATCTTCCAGGGAATCGCCTTGGTTTAGAATATGGACATAATATTTTACTGTTTAAAAATGGTAATGAGTTACTTCAAAAGTGTGAATGTATGCAAATAAATAGGGGAATCGGTGTGTTGGCACAGCAAAGTTCGGAAGTTCCCGGCATGCATCGTAAGTCTCTATTATTGAACTCTCTTATTCATTTTTGGGTAATTGCATTTTCCCTTAAACTTAATCTGAGGGCGAAACAGATATTTCACGTTAGCTGACACTCCTTAACTGACGATTATCAAGAGATAAACATTTCGTCACAAAATTAAAAAAAAAGTTGAAATAAGGTCGATTTTAGAATGGAAATATTTTTCATCTTGGCTGGACCAAGAAGCGTTGTTGCCATACAGGTAGGTCTACTCTTACATTCGACACGGAGTAGCCTTACGTACGCGAATTAAACTAATTTCCCAACTTCTTTGTTACAGAAAATTCGAACATTTTGGCAGTCTTTATTTTTATATTTAATAAGTTTATGTTTACTATCAGTAATACATATTAATGCAATGGCAAGTGCATCGATGAAGATGGTGTATTTCTGTACTTACGTAACACTGATATCGCCATGTGATATTGTTAAAGTCATGTGAAGTTATCGACAATATTTGTGGGCATACTTACTTCATTGTTCAAGTTGCATTGTCCATTATACATTTTTCTTCACATGGCTATCCACGCTCATGGCTCCCCTAACAGTAATAACCCTAGCCCCTAATCCTATGGATTACGTACCAGCTATCTGTCCGGTCGCTTTTGTGTAGCGATGGGCGAAAAGAAAACACTTTCGTCCGTCTCGTATGGTATAATGAAGCAGTCATTTGTCCTCTTTCTTATTTTCTCTTGTCGCATTTACTGCATTGGTTTGCTCTATTTATTTCGTAAACTGAACTTTTAAGAGACTTTCTTGATCTTCTTGGCATACATCACGTAAACGAAACGAAAAAATTTGGCAGTGTTACCAAGCTGCCTGCTTTATTCTCCTTCCTTAACTGTACTGATACAAATCTTTATGTAGATCTTTACATAGTTCCCATGTAACAGCTCAGTCAGCCTTATCATAGTAATATTTCCATGATTTTATTAATTTCCCTTTATTACATGTATAAAAGGATGCTTAAATCAGTACTTTCGAACCCTGTTCTCTTTAAATGGACAGCGCGAGTGGTCATAAACGTGTTCTTAACATACATCACCCTTGTACACAAGTGATTCCACCATGTTTTTATGCTAGAGATGTAACGTCGTAACGATACAACGCACAAAGCTGTATAACAGTGGCGTATCCAGGTTTTGATCATGGGCGCGAAGGGAATGGGTAGTTAAAGGCAGTGGCGGCCGAACTTTTTGTAACGTGCACGGCGAGCACGAGGTGCAAAGCACAAAACCTCTAAAGGGTGGGGCTAGGCCCCAATATATGCCCCCTTGTGGGGTTTAGGCGAATGTGTCATCATCCACAAATGTTTGAATAAGTTTGTATATCTTGTAAAACTTCAAATCCTAGACATCGCCCTACGATTGTTACTCAAAAGTATTAAATTGCGACATGAAAACCTCTTGATGCCATTCCTCTTAACTTGATTGGAGTTTGGGAGCCAGAGTGTAGGTTATGTGCATTACGGTGCTAATAGTTTTGTGTGCGAGGCGCGCCGAAATTTCGCACTAGAAATCATTGATCATGATAAAAATTACATGCAGGTCAGCACTCACATATTTTCAGTTTCTTTTCAAGATATTTTTCATCGACAATCTTCATAATCTGTGTCCCTCCATAAACACATCTGTACGGAAACAGTAATTGTGAGACATTTGCCTATGAATAAAGTCAAAATTTTTGAAGTGGTGCATGTTTAAGAAATATGGAAGAACACCTGACTAGGTGAACATTTTCGCAGTTAACGAAAGATAAAAAAATCCACCGTTCGTTCCTTACCCTCTCTCCCCTACAGTCTGTTTGCAACTTTTGGGATCATTATAAATTCTGTTCAGAAATAGCCCAGGGCATACACCGCACAACCCTTGCGGGTGCCACTATCCATAGGTAAGATGCCAAATGTTGTACCATTTCCATTCCCCCAAGAGCGATTCTGCACTAAAACTGTCAATTCAGTCTTTAATTGTGCTTTCATATTTGACTTTATAATTTTTAAGTGATAATGTGGGGGGGGGGGGAGCTGCCCGTTCGCCCCCCCCCGTATCTGATACTTTATAAGGTAATGCCCTTAAGTTTTAATGCCAATAATCTACCATAAATTTGGATTCTTACGTACAGGGTTTTTGCTATATTTTTCCTTTGAATTTATTGCTGGTTCAATAAACTAAATATATATATATATATATATAGGTCGATAAAGGTAGTAAAAAGTGTTAAAAGTTTGCGGAAAATTCCACGACGTTTCGAGTATATACTCTTCATCAGGTGGCAAAAATGCAACTGA
>WURT03642848.1:7429-19815 GCA_009936505.3 Holothuria glaberrima | reverse complement strand
AATATGCTCGACCCGGCTATGACGCATTATCATATTATGCAGGGTTTTGCTTTTAACTTTTAACACACGATTTATATGACGTCATAACACGGCAACAGGAATAGTTGTCACTAATAATAGACAACAGGAAAAAGTATCGCATATAGTACCATACGTTGTGTACTTGTTAATTTGTACGTGGATGTCTGTAGAGGGCTTATGTAATTGGGATTATGATACCATTGTTTTGGGACCCTTCACTACTCTTGTCCATGGGCCCTAGAGGGTCTTGCTACGACTCCTGGTTTTAGCCACTAAAAATGAACGAGGGAGATTCCAACTTTGTCAATTTGGATTCGCTCCGTATTTGACTTTGAATTATGCGAACATTCTTCATGAAAAAATAAGAACGTTTATGACACAAATATATTTTATAATTTTTTATGATAATATAATACTACAAACGTTGAAGGAAAACGTGCTTCAACTCTTACTTCACATTTAATTAGTCCCTATACCACAATGGTATAACCCAATCAACACGCTATGCTTACATGCAACAATTGATGTGAATTTATAATTTTTGATGGGTGTCAGGTGTCCCCAACCCATCCCTGCCGAGGTATTCCCCAACATGTAGTCTGGCTACGGTGCAGCCAGTCTCTTATATTAAAACTGTCAAGAGAACTTTCACACAAATATTTCAGAAAAGTGACCATAGGCCTATACAGTTAAGCGTTCTGCTCACTATGAAAAATGATGTGACTTACAGTCAAGATGCGCGTGACATTTAAGTATAACAAATTATAGCTATTTCTAGTTGACCACTATTCCATAGTCTATCAATGAACTTCTTGTGCAGCTATATTAAGACCAATAAAGTTAAAGGGGTTTGCTGTTGTATTGTAATGAAGCGCACTGAGATTTAAGTGATAACTTCCCTATGAATCACAGCCCTTGACAAAGACAAAGTTTAAACCCTTTAAAGAGTCTGTGGTCAACAGAGCTAGCTTGTTTACAAAAGGAATTAACTGTTGCAAGTGGAGAGATAGGCCGTGTTCCCACTTGAACCCCCCAACCATGCTGATCCCCCAAGCTCATTCAACTGGAAAAGTTTGTGACTTACCGCAAAAGCGTTCCCATTTGATCCCCTACGCGAGATCTGATCGCCTTCTCCGGTTCAAGCATCAGGAAGTTGCGTCATTGAAATTGTGTCTGTAAGTCTTGTTTGTTTACACAAGTTTGTGTGAGGGGAGATATGAATAACAAGCTGCGCTCCGGAAGTAAGTAGTTAGTTTGCTTTGATCTCGGGTCACCTTTATCCCCGTTGTGTTACCACTTGTTTTTTGATCGTCTGCACGCGGTCTGATCCTCCCGAAGGGGCGATCAAGCTCTCGAGATCTGATCCGGGGAACGAGAGCGTTCCCACTTACAAATTGATCCCCTGCTCGAGGTCAGATCCGGATCTCATCGCCTGCTCGTACTCAAGTGGGAACACACTCATAGAGTTCACCCGGGAATAGATCTAGTGAAAACACACAGAAGATGGTCCATGGTATTCGTTGGTAGGGGAAAAATAATAACATACATAAATACGTAATGCGATAAAAAACCCCGAAAAAGTAGAATTACTTCGTTATTTCCTCATATGCCATAGAAAAATTAAAACAATGCAAAAGTAACATTTCAATCGTTTGTAAATCTTTCCGAGAGATGATTTTTTTTTATTTGGGCTTTCCCAAATTGACCATATTAATTGCACCTACTCAATAATGTTACGCCCTACGCTAAATCGTGAACTAGACCACAGCCAAATTATAATAGACTGATAGAGCAGTAATCGGGACTGCCTGCAACAATGGAAACACAATCTCCATTGCATTTCCTACACGGAAACATAACGAGAAGGCTACCAAGCCTACCAGTAAAGCGAATCACAAACTAGACAGGAAACACGGTTTGCAAAACATTTCTGGTTTGTTCAAAATTTCAGTTGACTACCAATTATCTCTCTAAAATGATGGGAAATTACAACTGAACACAATTTTTAATTTAAGCCAAACCGCATGTTAGTAATAGATACCAACAAACGGGAAAACAAACTCCATATGCATTGGATACGATCTGTGGAGTGCATTTTATCAGAAAATAGTTGGCTCTCAAAGAGGTGCCTTTTTACAGTAACCCCTCAAATGATGAAAAAAATTTTTTGCCAGGAACAACTTTTTTCACCACCTTCAAAACTGTATAAATCTAAGATTTTATTACATTTCGCCATAAGATGTGGGAAGAGAGGACTTTTTTACGTTTTCAGAAAATTAAGTCTCGCAACCTCAAACTGTCAAATAACCATAAAATTTGTTACTAATCATTGAATATATAAAGACTTAGCTTCCCCAACCCACTGACAAAATTTGAGCCCCAAAACGACGAAATGACAACCATTTAAACACGGTAGCAAAAAGTGACAGAATTCTAGCTGTCCCGCACGATGGCAATAGCTCAGCTGAAGATTTCAGCTGGGCTAAAAACCGTACTATTAACGGAATAAATGTCGGTTGCTTCCTCTCTTTTCCTTTCAAAAGTGTGCACACTGAGTTTTCTTGGCATACTCGTTCGAGATAATTTGCACTAAGTATCTAATGAGCAAAGGGGATTGAAAATCAGGGGCAGATTCAGAGTTTCGCAAGGGTGGGGATGGGGTGGGAGGGTTGGGGCATTGTGATGGTCAGCTCGAACTTCTGAAGGTCAAGGTGCGAAGCATTGACAGAGTAGTTGTCTGTTTTGGACAGGGGTATCTCCGAATCTACCCGACAGGGACTAGCTTTACCGAATGTAGGGGGGGGGAGGGGGCTAAAAGTTTCATAAGCAGTACTCCCGAATCCGTGCTTGGTCACCATATACTCAACATTTGACCAATCAAGACCGTATATCTGTATGACGTAATAATATATTTGGAACAATATACGTAATAGCTGTACCGAGTTTAAGGCTGATATAGCGTTTTGTCAGAAAACCAGACTTGTAAATTTGCATAGCGCGCAAAGTCAGCTCGAATTTTTGAGCGCTAAGAAGAATTAGAGTCAAAATCGATGAACCTCATGTCGGGACGGTTGACTACATTGGGATATCATGAACTGTGTCGTATCCAGGCTCGCCTGTCCTTCGTATATGTCTCTCTAGTAATTTACTGTAGACTGAAGATAGATAAAATGTGTTACCTATACATGTCTTGGTATGCTATGGTTGATCAGGAGGTCACACCTTATCTGTATGAAATAAAATTATGAAAAACAACGAAGAAACACAGCGCGCGAAGCGCCCCTATTTTCCCCCTTTTTTGGAAGGTGGGGATATCTATAGTAATAGTGAAAGGTTACCACGAATGCAGTGAAAGGTACCCGCGATGCTCGCCGGGAAATAACATTTTTGTGACGATAAAGTATCAACAGTCGTCTCATACTGCCAGTTGTAAACCTATAGGTTTAAATTGCCAGTCGTACTGGTAGGAAATTCTTAAGTAAACTTCAATGTGTTATTTTACTTCTGTAGAGCACAGTGTGATAAGCCTGCAATTCGTCAAATTTTTGGCCAACAAAAAGAAAGAAAAGGTGGGGGGGGGGTCCGTGCTCCCCTGTGCGTCCCTAAAAATATTCTTACTTACTTAATTCATTAAAAGACAAAATACGGTATTTCAATATTGCTGGTCCTGTTAATTGATGCAGGTCGTTCATTTGTTTAGGTAAACAACAGGCTTATCACACGACTGCTTGTAAAAAGAATAATACAGTTATCAACCGACTATTTAACTGCCCAAAGCTTGCATTACCCCAACTTGAGGCCACACTGGCGTTCTGGCGGCGTGTGTATGCGTGCGGGGGGGGGGGGAACTCGAGCCCCAGATATTTTCAGATGACCGTGTTGACCCCCATTACTCCGAATGACTCACAAAACCATTTTAAAGTCAGCTCGGCCTCACAAATATTCCGGCCAAATAATCCTTAAACTGTTCCCAAATACGCCATTGTATATAAAAGGCAAGGTAAGGAATAATTAAACATAAATTTAACGATTAAGTAACAAAACATTATTGTAAAATGATTTACAAGAGCCATACATGAATTCTTAAACCGAGTGTACTAATTCAAATTGGGATAATTCATGACGAATTGGCCTTCCTAAAATGGTCAGCTGCTACTTTCCTCGTTTTGCTTAAGGATTAACAGTCCAGGCAGCCAGGTGAAATAGTAAGTGCGAAGACACAATTCATTGATACACACATCTTCCATAGAAATGCAGTCGAGGGCACCGTGCCTTAACAACAGCTGTAGACGTTGGTAAGATGATATACCCCAACTACACAAAAGAATGGTGAGGTTTGGAAAAAAAACTTTCAGGGCAGTCAATTCAGCATGTATGCTTGTCCTTAAAGGCAAAGGACATTCTAACAAACTTTGCCCTAACTGACTTCAATGAAACGGGCATATTGATGCAACTGTGATAAGGTCTTTTCTCACTAAAATGAAGTTATAACTGTTGTATTCACCTACTAACATCATCTAATCTAAAGGTGCTTTTATTACATCAACAGAGACATTGCCATTAGCAAGTTAGCCGGTCGGTCAAGAGGTCACGATCAAGAGATATTCATCTGAGGTGGACGAAGGAGAGATATCATGAAGTTCAACTGTGTGGAACTGATGCTGATAAGAGTTTTCCGTTCATATTCTAAGGTGGTGTCTCGCTACCCCATTCTTCTTATATGCATATTTCTCCTTATTGCTATTGGCCTTGGGATGGGAATGTACTTCCTGACATTTGAGTCGAGTACCGAATACTTATTTTCCCCTAAAAACAGTCAGGCGATAGAGGACAGAGAAACAACTGATGACTTATTCCCGGTAGATGATCTAAATACCTTACCAAACAGACTGATATATTTTACACATCGAGGGGTTTCAATTATAGTCACCTGTAAAGATGGTGGCAATGTTCTCAGGTCCGAATATATTGACGCCATTTTGGATTTAGATGACACTGTCAAAACCGCACAAGTTCTCATGGCACAGAATACTTCTGCTGTCAACTTCACCACTGTCTGTAGTCAGTGGAAAGGGGAATGTTTCATAAATCCCGCATTAGCGTACTATCAATATTTCAATAACCTAAGCATCGATGTATCACCAATAACGTATCCATCCGTTACTCTGGAGAACGTACCATACAATATTGAAGCAATCTTTGGTGGGCCAAAAGTTGAAAACGGGAAGCTAGTTTCCGCAGATGCTTTTCTCATGAACTATATCTTACAAAATTCCCCCGCTGAGGCAAATAGTTTATCAAAGGAGTGGGAAACATTAATTATAGAATACCTTGGTCGTTTTGATTCGGATTTGATCGAAGTCAATGCTTTCTACTCTGAGGGCCTCGATGCAGCTCAACGTAATCTCGCACTGAAGGTTATTCCCTATGTTGGGATATCATACTTCATCCTCGTGTGCTTCGCAATCGTTTCCTGCATCATGGTGCGAGATAATCGTCAAAGCAAGCCATGGCTCGGCGTGATGGGGGTTGTGTCGGCTTCCCTCGGTTTGGTGTCAGCGGTGGGATTTCTGTGCTATTGTGGCGTTCCTTTCAACCAAGTTACAATGTCAATGCCGTTTATTATTCTTGGTGAGTATCTTGCAAAGATGCAGTTCCTACTCAATACGTGAATGATGGGTCAAACAAGCTCATGGCCGTATAGAATATTTTTCGGGGGTGAGACGTTGTGCCCGAGAAATCTGTTCTACCCGAACATATTGCCTGTTTTGTCAAAAAATTTACGAGGATAAGTACCAGTGTTTGTCTCTTACCTGGTTTGACTAAAGTAATAATCAAACCATTATGGCAAGGGCACTTCAAACCACACTTGAAACATGAGATTAATCACTCAGATTTGGTCAAATCATGCACATTATAACATATGATGTTTTCCCTTTTCGAAACACCACCCCGTGGAGACATAATTTTGATATATTCGCTTTACTCGGGAGGCATAAATGAAAATTTGAGTTGAAAAAAATCTGAAGAAATCTGTGCGTTTCTGTGTATGGTGTGCAAAAATGGTTTAGGGAGTAACTGAGTTCAAGCCTGGTGTGGGATGGGGGGGGGGGGGGGAGAAAAGGAGAAAGCTGTTTGTCTTGAAAAGTCTTAGCTCTATGTTCGAGCCCAAGCCCAATGCAGCTTCTCTGCTGGAGACAAAACTTTAAGTTCGCCCTTTTAGCAGAAAAGTCATATTTTTCTTTCTTGTGCTAAGTTTCTACTATTAAATTCTTCTTCAGGAATCGGTCTGGATGATATGTTCATTATGATTGCAGCGTGGAGGAAAACCGACCCGAATTTAGCGGTGAAAGAAAGAATGGCGGACACATACGGAGATGCGGCTGTATCTATAACTATCACTAGTTTCACCGACATCATGGCTTTCTGCATAGGCTCAATATCTCCCATACCAGGCATACAGATTTTCTGTCTATACACCGGCGTAGCTGTCCTTTATAATTACATTTTCCAAATTACTTTCTTTGGGGCTTTCATGGTACTTTTTGGACATATGGAAGCACATGACTGCAACGGAGTAACATGCATTCCAAATAAACATAAAGCAAGTGTTCGACCAAACATAGAGACAGTCAATGCACCACCCTCGCCCTCCAAACAAAATAACGATAACGGACCTGTAAAACGACACTCGGTGATGGTCTTTTTCCGAGATTATTTCTCAAAACTAATTTCTCATCCTATCTGCATGGCTGCAATAGTTGTTCTGTATGTTATATATCTAGGGACAGCGGGATATTTTTGCTCAACCATTGAACTGGGATTAGAGCAGAAAAATGTCGCAGAAGAAGGAACGATGACTCATAAATTTTTAGACTTGCTCGCAATATACTTCAAGGAGACGGGCGACAGTGTCTCAGTTCTCATTACAGAACCTTACGAATATTGGAAACTTGAAAAGCAAAACGAGCTGGAGGCGATGGTAGAAAATTTGCATATGAATGATCACATTAAGCCAAGAAATTATACCGACTTTTGGTTAGATGATTACAAACAGTACCTGCTCACGGTATACAATACCACAATTGTTAGTCAGGATGTATTTGTTAACGTATTAAGAGATCAATTTTTCCAGCTACCGTGTTGTGAAAGGTTTGCTTTAGATGTGAACTTTGACGGGAATAATATAACCTCTTCGCGACTTGTTTTAGTTTCTCGTGATGTCAGCACAACCACAAAACAAGAAGAACTACTTTTGTCGGTACGAGAAAGTGCTAGCAGTGCCACGGACAACTTAGGGATATCGATCGTGGCTTATTCGCCGCAATTTGTGCTACTACAACAATATTTAATAATCATTCCAACGACTATTCAAACCCTTAGTATTGCAGTAGCGAGTATGCTTGTAGTGTCCCTCCTCATGATACCCAACATTCCTGTGAGTGTGATGGTATCAATATCTGTCGCGTCCATTCTTTTAGGGGTACTTGGATATATGTCCTTTTGGAAGGTAGCGCTAGAATCTATTTCTATGTTCATGCTTGTTTTATGTATTGGATTCAGCGTTGATTTTTCTGCGCACATTGCATACGCTTTTGTCATGACAGTCGATAAAGAATTGCTTCCCACGCAAAAAGTTTCGCGCGCCCTCTATCTACTTGGTTTCCCTATACTACAAAGTGGATGGTCCACAATTATTGGGGTTGCGCTCCTTTTTTTCTCTGCCAGTTACATTTTTCGCACATTTGCAAAAATTATGACGCTAGTGATGTGTCTAGGAATGTTACACGGGTTGGTATTTTTACCAGTGGCAATGAAAATGTTTGACCACTTATATCACGTTTACTGTCGCAGTAACAAAACGGAAGACAAGCAAAGCGAAAAAGATGTGAAAATAACAACATTATCTGATAATATATCTGCTGCTGACAATTCCGCTTTTATTGTGGACTAATCAAGGTCGTGAAAGTAAACATTATCAATTGTAAATACTTGCAAAAAGTAAAAACAAGACAAAATTATTGCAACTATTTTATTTATCAATTTATTTTTCAGTCACACATTCTTAGCCATTTATTCTTCATTAAAGATATATTTCAGAAAGAGTGCTTTCCTTTAGTGAAGTCGGTTAGGCCCAAGAATTATGATCATTCCATAACAAAATTAGTACGTATTTTACACTGTTATATGAGTGATTCTCAATTGCTCCTTCTGAACTTAACGGGCAATGCACAATGACGTAATCAGCTTTACTGGCTTCAGGGAGTTGTTATGTGGACAACTCCCTGCTGGGATCTTGACAGTAAATTCCAAACATACCTTGCAATTAGTGCAAAATTTATGTAATAAATGTAATTTTAAAGATATAATTTATACTGGAATGAATTTCTGTGTCAAATCACCCTCATACATTGAACTTGGTGTAAATTGTCAAATGATTTCTCGAACTTTGTTCATGCACATGCAAATGGTATAAATTTCTGACAGTGTTTCTTGGAAATAATGTCTATGAAATTGAATAGAGATTTGTATAAAAATAAAAATCGCCTTCATAATATTTTTTTACGTAAAGATCTTTGAAGTTCAATTTGTACATTATAGTATACTCTTTGTGAACTGTTGGCTCTAGTTGATGACGTTGCTTTGGAAACAAATCACTCCACTGAAAAGCCAAACAAGTGCATACAAAATAATAATGATGCAAACGTCAACAGCTGCAGATGCAATACACGGTCTGCACCAAAATTCTCTCTACCTCTTGATTTTGAGAAAATAATCGTGATGTCACGCACAGGTCACCAATTCGTTACTATAATGACTGACATAGGCCTACACTTACCACAGCTCCCACTGCTGGTCTAGCCAAACCTTGGCGCTGATTCGACGGCTACCAAGAAATAAAACCTAAATGCTAAGCCTATGCATGTGACCAATTTTGATTTGAAAACGAGAAACTCTTTATTACACAGCGAAAATAAGGGCAACCACAGCTCATAATGATACTATGACAACTAACTCCCTCTAGACTTAAACCAACTGCTTCAAAATTTTTCCGAAATAATTAAACTTCATGTCATTTTGCTATGTTTTAAAGATACTCATGTAAAAGCATATGCACACTGCCACAAGGGTGTACCCAGCAGCAAGTGACGTGACACTGTCAACGAATATCACTCCCAAACTGGGGCCTCAAGGTTTTTACTTAAACTTATAAAAATACATTTTCAGTATTTGTTTATTTCAGAAAATTTGTTCATTGAGATTAAAGGCCTCATTTGTTATAAATAATTAGCCACCTTAACAGGAGAGCTAACGATTTGAAATTAAAATACCAACAGGCCAGTCAGCTCTAAGATTTCCATCAACACATTCAGAGTTTTTATGTTGGTGCGAGTCGAACAAAGAGATTTTGCTCACATGAAGAAAAACAAATGGGTTGGTATCTCACTTCATACATGGTGGACAAAAGATAACCATTACGAAGCAAAAGAATTGGGAGAAAAAAATTGTAATACTCATTTTACCTTTCAAGGTTATCCTTGAGAGATGGAACCTTTCTCCCAAGCCATGAGATAATGTGCAGCCAGTGCTTGAATCTTGTTTCTACGATAGATATGGGTGAGGTACTCCCACAACATGGGACTTCAGCCCATTGTTTGGTAACCTAAAGCTAGTGCCCATTATCAGCTGGGTGAGCCACAGCAAGTGGAGTATATTGCTCATCAACACAAACCTTTAACCCAAGGGACAGATCACCATTACCTGAGAAGTAACTTCAATCTTTATTTCTTACAACAAATCAATAATTTTCACCACAAAACATGCTCTTGGTTTATGGCAAAATTACCTTTCTTTGGCCATATTTTGAAGCTAACTTTTCTCACACATTAGTAACATCTTTGCCAATTATGGTAAATTCGCACTGGCAAAAACATGATCAATACAACACATTTGTTCAAAACAAAAAAAAAATGAAGAGTAAAAGAAAATTGCACATTTGAATTTAAGAGTTTTATCTAATAGGTTTTCCTCTCATCTACCAGTATTCCAGCTCTTAGGAAAGGTCTTAAAAAGAAGTCTAATGTATCAACAATTCATAAAACGAAAATGAGTGTATTTTCAGAAATGAACAATGTATAGGCTAATTCTCTACCTTCCCCTCTCAAAAGTCCAAGAAAAGAAAATCATATTGCTAAGGAATACTTAAAAATGAAACTTACACATGCTTTACATTTAACATTTTAATCCTATTTTTTCATAGCTTAACTTAAATAAGTATCCAAACACAATTTTTCGTACTTGAACAAAATGTATCAAGTCCATCATATTATGGTATAAAGATTTTCAAGCTTCTTATGTACTGAAAGAGTGGTAATGCTGACTGAAACAACACTTCTGAAAGTTGTGATGATCAGTTATGGATTGAGTACTACCATGTCTTGAAGGCTGTGTATGGTCAGGGCCCACACCTATGCTGTACAATCTCATTTGCAGAGGTTTTCTGCTTTGCATATCAACAGCCTTTCAAAACCCAGACATTTGGGTCTTCTGAGCCTAATATGTAATCTATCACGGGTAAAGATGTTCACACACACAATATGCATGGGACTGACACTTGATGAGAAATTTACAGCGTGAAAGAAATCAAGGATCTCTTTCAATACATAGTTTGGACAGACACAGGGACTGTTTCGCAAAGATGTAATTACACCTGATCTTCAGTTCGATCTACTATGCAATATGCATGTATAAATCCAGCTTTAGATCAAGGGTAATTCTTTATGAAAGAGTGACCAGAAAAAGACAGAGTAAAGACCACCTGATGAAGCAATTTCCCATTGTTAATGGTGATAATACACTGCTACATAAATGGGATGATGTATGTCCCAATGTCACTTTAACACAGATAGTAAAGAGTTATGATCTCAGTACTGATGTCCTAAATGTCTGATAAAGGATGAAGGTGGGAAGGTGGAAATGAACTTAGCAGAAGAGGTTCTAATATTAAAACAACAGGATTGACAGGGTGGGTAGGGAGCAGGTTGTTAGATCCACAGAAATAGGAAGGGTTATAACCTCAATCATGATATTCTGAATGAAAGAGTCACAGTGTAAACATTCGTAAATTTAGAGGTTCTCATGTCAAAACGACTGGGTACGATAGGGTTAGGGGGGGTGTAGAGGGGGAGGGGATGAGGGTGGTATTGTGCATATTTATAGTCAGATGTCCACAGGAATGGGAAGGATTATGATCTAAATAATGGTATCCTGGTATCTGATCAACAGGGATGCAGCCTGTCCTGAGCTCAACAATGGGTTACCTTATATCATATTGGTACCACCCCTGGAGTGAATGTTGGGTCAGATCAACTGGGATTGCTACACTAAAAGGCATCCTTTTTCTGATATTGTTAATACTGTGAAGTATAATTTATGACACACTGACCTAAAGTGTATGTGTAACTACACTCAAACATACTGCTTGTCATTTACAAGAAGTCCTCATGAAACCAAAGTAATGTTAAGATTTTACCATGGCTCACCTTTTACTGCACAATCTCAATAATTAATCAAAAATGGGAAGCAAATACTTTACTGCTATCAAGTTGGCTGGCACGGGATACTTCACATTGGCAAATAGGCCGGGAGAAGAGGATGGGGGTGTGGGCTCACCCCATTTGCAGGAGGAGGGAACTGCCACCACTTTTACTGGGCAAAGAATTATTCAAAATGTAGGTAAAAAATGGCAAGAATCAATGAGAGAATCACTGCAAAGTAAATATTGTTCCCACAAGTTTGAATCTTTTTGCCTGAAACCCAAACTGGTTTTTTCTGGATTATAAATAGAAAAATGTATGACGTTTTGCAGGCTGAGCACACCTCACACCATTGTCTGCACCACTTTAAAGTGGAGTGAAACCTACATAAGTTTGAAAATTTATAAAAAGAAAATGAGAAGGATCTAGTATTTTAGTGATACTTAAGGACTAGAATTAAGTTATTTGTCATTCTAAAGTAGCTGAGGACATGGTCTTCTGCTTACGTGTTATTTGCCCTGGAAAAACTGTAACTTCAACTTCTTCTTCTGCAGATTTTCTTGCAGCACTTCCTCACAAACATAGGCTATAGGTAAGGTCCACCCTCTCTGGTAGATTGTTCAAACACTCTTAGTATGTGACATCCGGCTGTTTGATAGATAGCTGGTATGTGACTGTCTTTGAGGTTAACCTGAAAAGTGAAAACATCAAAGCCTTGTTTTAAATGACATCATAAACAAAACATAACTATCCAAATGACAATGAGGCATAGGTAGACCCTTAAGAACTACAGGTAACCTCCAAACTGATAAAGACCTCAAAGCACTT
>WURT03642837.1:0-19817 GCA_009936505.3 Holothuria glaberrima | reverse complement strand
AGGGGGGGGGGTCGAAGGCGCGAAGCCATGGCGGGGGGTTTGGGGGCCCTTCCCCAAGAAAATTTGAATTCTAGATGCGCTTAGATGCAATTTCCCAGCATCTGGAAAGCATATTTTCCATATCTATTTGCTCATTTGCTCAGTCAAAAAAAAAAGAAAAAAAATCGTTGGTCAAAAAATCGTTGGCCATCGAAAGAAAGGAGGGAGTGCGCACGATGCGCCACCACCTGGATACGAGCCTGAATAAAACCGAGCAAGTTTTTGCGGGTCATTTGGAAGTGAATGCTGATGCTGCATAAATACATTTGGTCAGTACAGGTAAAACTGAAAATTGCCTTTTGCTAAAGAGGATAGACCTATTAAATTAATAAAAAGCTTTGTTCCGATTGGGACTCAAATCAAGGATCCACTCGACATGCAGCATTTGTAACAACTGCATGTGATATAAGTTTACCTAATATGCAGCTCTTCTGTCGTTCATCTCTACGGAAAAAACAAAGTAATGCCCTACCTTAAACTCAAAGAGCCATACATAGCCACATATGCGCAAAGTAAACAAGTAGATGGCCAAATTTCGAAGTATTGCTTTGAGAGAGGGTGACTGGCCCAATTTTGGTGTGTGTGCAGGAAATAAGATATTTCCAGGGGTGCTACACCAAGTTCCTGTTTTCCCCGATTTTCTCTATCAAGGGTGACCTTGATCCGTTATTTTGATTCTCTTCTCTTTTGTGGGAGGATCTTTTCTTACCAATTTGATCGTTATGTTGGAGTTGACTTTCACTGTCCTAAAGAAGGCATTGTCATGAGTTCTCTACGTTAGCCGTTTTTAACCACGGCGATCTATAATCGATCCGGAAAGTACGAATCCTATAAGCAGGGCAGAGCCTACCTTTCCCATGACCGTTGAGATTATAGTAAGGTAAGCAATCATTGATTGTAAAGACATTTGTGCCTCTGTTTGCTGGTTATACATGGGTACTATGTAATTCCTTTTCCTTCACCTCCTTGCGACTGAGGTCCCTTGAAGTTCCAATCACTGCCAATAGCAGCCAGGTGTAGAACATGGGCTCTAAAGCTCTTTTGGGTTGCTCACTTGGTTATACATGTCTGCTAGCACATGGCTTCGCATATCACGGTTCAGGAGAGAAGTAGAAACACGTAGTATAGGTTGCTTAAAGGAGGCTCAGCCGAACTTAACATGCCTCTTGAACTAGGCTACCAGCTACTAGCCGGTAGAAAAGTCTAGGTCAGTAACTGACAGTTGTTTCAAACTGCTCATCTTCCCTTCGATATTCTGAACGGGGTGCCACTGGGGACGATGCCTCGTTATACCTGGGTATTCATTAGGACGCATCCCTCTTCTGCATAAGCAGCAACCTTAACTTAAATTTCATGTTACCGTATAACTATTTAAAAAATAAGGGATGAGCATCCCCAAGATTAGAATTTTTTAATCGTGAATAGCACCGAAATATTAATGGTATAGTTCTATAAATATTTTGCCTTATATTTTTAGCTCACCGCCCGAACTTATGATCAAGGAATTTCACAAAAGCTGTGACTCGCGAAATTTCAACTCGATTGGGTGCTGGCAGTCTCTTTGAAAAGCATAAGTGATTTTTCGTTAACCATTAGAATATTGTTAAATCTGCTACTCATATGGTCACTTTTTGGGCATCATACATAGCTTTCTTAGCCTCATGACCTGATTATGTAAGGTGTGACCATTATTTTTAACTTTATCTTGTATAATTCTATCAAAGATTATTCACAATGAGGTAATGAACAGTTGCTAAAAGATTCAAAGCTGTCAAATTCTTTGCAAAATTTGTGTGCTGCATTCGTATGAAACAGCTTACTAAAATTGCCTAATCACTCATTGCTGTTGTTAAAAGACGTGCAATCTAGGAATGATAAGCAATTTAGAGAAAAGATATATAGGAACAGAAAGACAGGATACGTATGTGTGTGTTTAACAGTTTGTGACATGTCCATCTTTTACCCATCTGCTGCTTGAATTTAAGTTGTTAGTAATGGTCATGTTAAGGTTTAACGACTGGTTAATGTTACAAGTCATACTAAAAGCCACCACGAAAATGTCACTTTGATTCGGTACTAAATTGCCAGACCACAATAACAAAGTTGGGTTTACCTTAAAACTCCGGTTTCGCTATTTATCATATTTTCCCCAGATTGAAGTTGTATGCCAATTGAACTATGGATTTTCATCCTTATGTTAATACTCCCTAATGTATATCGACGGGGAAATGTAGGGTTTATTGCATTCACAATCCATTTCTTAATTTCTCCAATATTTTTTCTAGCGATTTAGCAATAAATCGTCTGACCGAGGTGCCTAAACATCTATTTTCTAGTATAGAAAATTTATTCTCTCTGTGAGTATCGATCAAAACGGGAAAGAAATATAACATTATGAATGTATTTCATGTGAATCTTCATCTATTCATATGTCCAAACTCTTTATTGACTAAATTATACTAATTGACTCTACCCCTTCCTCTCTTTATACCTCTAGCTGTAAGACAGATAAAGGCACCTAATGTGTTATATTATCTATGAAAGTGAATGATTGTGAGTGACCAGGTCCTCTGAATACAAACTCCAAACAATAATCATCTCAGCTATATCTCCTGTCTTGAGTCTTAAGTATCGAACGTATTACGAGAAGTTAAATAATACGGTTAATTGCAAAAGCAGAAGATCGAGGAAACATTTTTAAATTTTTCTAAAAGGGAGTGAGAAAGGGGGTTCACTATGTACACCTTATGTTCATTTATAGTATGAGCTGAAAAAGACTAGTTTTTGTGTTTTTGAAAGGTTGTGTTAATCTCTTTTCAGGGAATTTTCTGGAAACAACATCCAGATTATCGATAAAGACTTATTTAGCAACGTGTTCCTGACAAATGAACTGTAAGATAATCATGATTTTTTTTGAAATCATAACGTTATACATAACTCTACCATGGCTAATTTTCTAAACAAAGACTTAACCTTGGCATTTTGTAAAAACATCTCATATGACTGACTTGGTAGTCTTAACTGTAATACGTCTGCCTAAAGTTTCATCTGTACTTCAGTGATAAGTACTTCAACATTTTGAGGCAATCAGGATGATGTAAAAAAAGCTGTCAACTCACTATCAGATTGGCAACTTCCTCAAAATAAATCCAAACCGAAATGTTTCGTGACTTAGAATTGTTATCCAGTTTGAGTGACGAAAACAACATATTCAACATAGGATTAAAAATGTCACTATTGTTTGAATTTCAGCCCATTTTCTTCTTCAAGCGCTCGTGTAGAACATTATACAAAAATTTGTATGTGCCCCAAACTTTACCTACCACACATGTTGTAGTTTTCTTTGACGATAAAATGGTTAATGTCAACTCTTGGGTATGAATGCACTAAGTCCGAAGACAGAAGTTCGGATTTTAATTGATTTTGAAAAGAAATCGAAATTTTGGTGAGATATTATTCTGCCGAGAAATTTAAATTACATTTTGGGTTCTCTATGAATAATTTTGATTCTAGAACATGTCTTAATGAAACCATAAATTAAATCCATTTCACTTACTTGTCACATCACTTTGAGCTTGAATAAATACAACACTACCAAGTTGGCGAATAGGCCTTGCTTCTTTTTGACAGGTTGTGGGGCCATCTATAGAAGACAACCAATTTGATTAGCTTCAACACATAATTGTACCTAAGTTGATGATTGTTTTAAGTATAGATTCTGTTTTGCTCGACCAAATGGTGACACATTATTGATAGTAGCTTCAGCCACGTTCTACTTTATCTGGATTTCCCCAAAACTTAATGAGTAAAATATTGGAAAAACTAAATATGTTTTATGTTTGAAATAACACTTGGCCAATTTATCGCAAAATAGTTTATAGAAAATTCTTAGCTCGAATCATGTTTTGATGTATTAACGGGGTACTTAATCTAGCAAGCAGTCTGGTAAAATTTAAAACCAGTTTTTCCCTCAATAAATCCATGTTATAGGGACGTGAATGAAAGGTATCAAGATTTTTCGAGCTTCAAATTCCTCATGGGGAGCTCTCATCCCTATTAACTTCAAGGTTAACAAAATTGAAAGATACAGGGAACAAATTATTCATCAATGTAAGGAGTTCACATAAGCACTTTTTGACTGGAGCTCACTTTGGGTTAAAAATGTAGTACCTTTATTTTCTGATATCTCGAAAGCTTAATGTCCAAATTGAATGAAAGTTTCACCAGATGGCTTAGATAAACTTTTTCTTTTACATATAAAAGACCCACATGAAAAATTCAGTTGGTTCCGATTGATGTGAACTGAAATGGACTAGTTAAACTGGATCATTTCAACTGGATTATTCTGGAAATTTGCGTGTTAAGTTGAAAAGTCCAGTCTACCCGGTGGTCCAGTCCAACAGGTCCAGTCCACCTGAACTAATCGGGACTAGTTCAAACGGACTGTTCTCGAAATTGGGCATGTCCAGTTGGAAAGTCAACTGGGATACTGCAATAAGTCTCCTGAGCTAATGTACACCCTTAAAAGTTTATACCACATGTATGGCATGCAGATGGGTAACTCAGATGAAAGCCCAATGCATGCAATGTACTTCATTGCATCAAATCTATATGTACTACAGAAATTTGTCAAGAAATATGTTCCTGTGTGTAAATTGCACATTTTACTAAATAAAGTTGATAAAAGAAACCGTGGTAAAATTCTACAAAAGATCTGATCTGATTAAATGCTTCTTAGCTTGTTTATGCAAATTGGATTAAACCAGTTAATTTCAATAGAATTTTCTGAATACGTTCAACTTGACTTAACGAGGCCAGTTCAACTAAATTTTACTGGACAAGTTTAAGTGGACACCTGAACTAGTTTAATTGTATTTTACTGAACCAACGTAATGGGATTTGTGTACACCAGCTAAATAGGACTTCCTGGACCAGTTCAATCGGAGTTTACTGTTCCAATTTTGTTGGACTTCACTGGTTAGTTTAATTAAACGTCACTGTACTAGATCAACTGAACCTTCCTGTACTATGCAGATCACTTGGATATTCTTGTGATCGGTTCAACTTGACTTTACTGGAACTGTTCAATTGGACTTTTTGTGATTAGTTTAACTAGACTTTACTAGACCATTTCAAACTTGACTTTTGTGAGTAATTTAAATGGACTTTACTGGAACTATTAAACATTACAATCAGTATAACTGAACTTTACCGGACCAGTTCAATAGGATTCTATTGGGACCAGATCAACTGTCATTTGCTGCACTAGTTACGTTAAACTTTATCGTAATTAGTTTAACTGGACTTCGCTGACCAGTTCGATTGGACCTTAAATGTTCCAATCAGATTGACTGGACTTTACTGGACCAGTTCAATTAGACGTTTTAATACTGTGATCAGTTCAACAGGACTTTACTGGACCAGCTCAATAGGACTTTATTTCGATCAATTCAACTAAACCTTACAGGACCATCACAATAGGAGTTTATTGTGATCCGAAGAACTGGACTTTCCTGAACTAGTTTAATTGGACTTTGTTATAAATATTTCCACTGGACATTCCTGACCAGCTCATTTGGACTTTACTTTGATCAGTTCAACTGAACCTGATTGCATCAGGTCAGTTGGACTTATTTTGATTTGTTCAACTAGAAGTTAACGGACCAGTTCAATTGGACTTTATTGTGATCGGTTCAATCGGGATTCCTACACCAGTTCAACAGGATCTTATCGAGAAAAGTTCAACTGGACTTTACTAGACGAGTTTAAAAGAACTTTAATGACCAAATCATTCTCTGCTAACCGTAACTGCCTAGTTACAATTAAAACAATAGTAAGTTGAAATTTTAGGAAACTTCCATCAGTGCAGCAAATTCAACTGGTTTAATCAGATTTGATTTAAATGGTTTGCGCTTTTTTAGCGATTAATCCTTTTTGAACTGTTACTAGAGGAACCAGCCCAGTTTCGTCCAGCTCAAGTACCTATAACAATCTCGACATGCAATTATGATAAACATTTCTATTAACAGCAACTGGTTCCAGTCAAGTCCAGTTGAAGTTCCTTTGAGTCCAATTGGACCCAGTTCAAATATGGGCAAGTCCAGCTCAGGTCAAATTCAAACCTAAACTGGACTTAAATTTTCAGCTGAGAATACTTTAATATATGTGGGTTGAAATCCATTATGGTACAGCGAAATACCCTACATTCTGTAAAGTATGCACAAAGCAAAGGTTGACGGTCAAATACGAATTTGAAAATGAAGGGACCCTACCCCCGACTTCATAGCTAGTAACACTCATATGAAAGCCCACGAGTAGGCCTTCCATAATAATTTTAACTTTTTGTATTATGACTTTTGAGATTTTGAGCTGGAAGATCTTGCAAATTCACTAAGATATACACCTATCCCTAGTACAGGAAATTAACGATAAACGGGGATTTGGCCCCAAAAATTACTCGATCGTGAAATGGACGCTTTTATGTGCCCACATAGTCGTACCTACACATATCTGACTAAGGATTATCCAGAAAATTGCCAGATTTGAAATATGCTCTATAGGCAGCGTATCACTAATTAACTTAAAATAATTGTCCTCTATTTCATAACCCCTGGACCCATGCAGAAGTTTCAGACGGCGCAAGCTACCCCTCATATGAAAGCTCACGAGCAGACCTTTCACGACAAGTTCAATTTTGTGTACCATGACTATTGAAATTGCGAGATAGGAGAACTTGTATAATAGGGTTGTTGTTTCTGCTACTCCGTGTTAACAATCAACTTTTCACTGGTATTCATTTTAAGACTAGACATATGCAAGCCATCATTATGACGAAAGTTGTTGTTCGTCGACAGCTGTCTAGCTCCCATAGGGCTTTATATGACAGTGTACCTGATACACTGTGGACTATCTGAAACTATCTAAACCTATTGGCGAAAAAGAAAAAAAAATTGGCAATTAAAGACGATAATGTAATTGCAGCAGTGGAAAAGAACCAGCGATAGAGGTGTATGGGCCCTTGCGATCAGCCGCCTCCACTCTATCGATCTACCTGTCACGTGTGTTCACAATTGTCCTACGAGCTTTCAAGCAGTCATCTTTGGACGGTTTTTGATTAAACTTAAACTCAATAATTAAAGAATGTAGCGGGACTTTTGACCAGCTGGTCATAATGATCCTCGTGTAGTGCTTCCTTCATGGTTTAAACAGGTCATTATAGTAGACTGTTTTCTGTAAAAAGGTTTTAGTGTCTTGCAACGTCAAAAATTGCCTTAAAATTGACAAATCTTAGTTGAATGGTTGGGCCACCAATCTAAGGAACGCCCACTGGGGTAGCTAGGAGGGGAGTCAAGAGGCTTTTCCCCACAAAATCTTTAAAACCTGTGTCGAAAGTTTGTGACACCCAAATTCTTCACAACGCATGGTGGTCAATAGGTAAGAAATACAGAAAGGTCCTTGCATACACAATTCAGAGTCCCACCATAGCTTATATGCAATCGAAATACAAAAGATTATCTCATGCTTCCTGCCCATCCAATATATCCTATTAACTTATATTTACCCCGTTTTGAAAATAGGAGAGGTTTCCTCCTACTTAATTTTTCCTGAATACGGCATCGAAGGTATAAGCCAAACTTTTACAAAAAGCTTGCAAATTAAAATTTAACACCCCGGGTACAACTGAAGTAGTAATCAAATTATTATTTGAAGATAGTAGTCTGCCGAAATTTTTTTGTCTTTATCCCCGATCAAAACTGGTCAGCAACGTCACTCGACACCATCTGACGACACTACATGGTCATGCGTATATTGGGTTTGGCTTGGTCAAATTTTGTAGTAACCATGAACTTACCACATCAGGGATTTTTTTTTGTGGAGGGATTAATGCCCCTCCACCAATTCAGGAAGGCTATCACACCCATGTCAGGTAAATCCTTGCACCACCGGGCTAGGCATCTGAATGCTTTGACAAAATCTTAAGGGTAGGCTAGGGGATTGGCATTGTGCTATGCGATTGGATTACCTAAGGTCTCAGCACTTCCCTCAGTCTTACGCTTGTTACATTGGCCTCGACCTCATTCTCTTAGGGTGTGACCTCAGCCTCGGGAACTGTTCCTCTGTCTGCAACACTAATGAAAGTTTTATCATGGACATTATAAATAAATAAACAAACAAACATTCAAGTAAGCAAAGACGCCAGTATTTGGTACGTTTTCTAGAGCGTAATTGAAATGTCGATCATGTTTATTTATTGCTTTTGATGGCGGATGTTCTCTAGATGGATACTGCTTGTAACGAGTGAGGATACTTTTCTTTTTTCAAAGGACTTTGCAAACAACAGCATAAGAAAAATTCCAGATGGTCTTTTTACTACTAACAAACTGCACCACCATTGGCTGAAATTTTTATTTTTACAAAAAAACGAAATAACGTTCATACAAAGAGGCTGTTTTGATGGTCTTCCTCTGCTCTCAACCATGTGAGTATCTTAGTTGTTCACTGTTGCACGTCTGAAGATGTGGGAATGTTTCGCATTATTAAATGACAAGTACTGATAGAGAAAGATATTCACTTTTTACATCTTACAGATAAAAATGAAATCAAATTTAAATTTAAATCGAAGTGTGGTAGAATATGGTAACGGAAAGTTAAGTTATGATTCTCTGTTTTGTGACCAATTATTTTAAAGCCACTATGTCCCCTGTCGGTATAGTCATTTTTTGGCCATTTTTGTCTGATAAGTGAATACTTTCAATACTTTGAATGGCTCATACTGTTTACACTTGAACATAACCTAGCTTCTCAGTATAGAATTTATATCTGAACAGCTTTTCTAAAAGTCTGCAAAGATGTGGAAGCAAATTTATCATACACTATCTAGCTAAAATATGTTTTACCAGCTACGCTAGTTAATATCGTAGAAGGAAGGTACAGCTTGAGTTTTTTTGAGAAAAATTAAAATTGAATTTTCTTTCGAGACAGCTTTCAATCAGTCCAGGTTTTTGCCAATGTTAACAGAAATTTCTCATCGTAACCCATTCCTCTTCAAATAAAGCTTCTCTAATTGTCAAAAGTTATTCCTTCACCTGTGCAAAAGCCATATATATTGGATAATGTCCATTATGCTTCCTTTGCTATTTGTCACAGAATAAATACATCATGCTTATGCTTCATCGTTAAAAGAAGTTTCTCTAGTATTAAATCAGCTACAAATAGTAACATAATAATATTGTCCTCGCTTTTTAATGTAAATTTCATCTCATATAGATTGCAATGCTCTTGTATTGCCCATAGAAAATAGATGTTTTGGGTGAACTTTAGTGAGAGGAATGAACAGGCAAAACCCAAGGTTTATTTATATAATAATTGAAAAACGTTGATGACCCAGTCCTTCCCTTAAAAAAAACATCATTGAAAAACAATCGCCACATACGAAAAACATCAAAGGTAATCCCGGAAAAGCTATCTTGGCTTTATCTTAATAAAAGCAGATAATAACAATTCCATTGGTTACACGGTTAGCTGCAGTACGTTTTATATCTTGAATAATTGCACCTAAGATGTCTCTGTAATCGATGAATATATAACTCAGAATTTGATCACAGGGTTATTCTTCTTAAGGGCAGTGGACACACAGGCAGGTCTCTCACTATGTTTCAGTCGATATGTATGTATTAGTATTAGTTTGAAACTGTGTTTTCCTGCTCTTTAATGTAAAGTGCCCGGTATCAAAACAATTGGAAGGACTTTGAATTATATTACACCATAACCTTTACACTACCCATCGAAAAAAAATTGCATATCCCAAGTTCTGCAATTCAATGAGACTCCCCGAATTTTCGGTGAACAAAACAAAATAATTGTCTCAATTTTTTTTTCAAAAAATTAGAAACATCAATACAGTATATTCAACACCACAAATTTTTCATAGAGTTGTCAACATGATATAAACTTCTTCTTTTTCTGTCACTTAAAGGTTTTATTCATAATGTTAAACTAGGTAAACTAGGTTTTATACTATTTTTCTACGGAAAGGACGGAGCGAAATAATGGTGTTTTCTATTTTAATCATTTTCTGAAAACATTACTCTTTCTGGCCTAAACCGGACGGAGTCGGGTCGAGCTCGAGCACACACAGCATACAGTGAACCTACAGTTGTTAGTAAGTAGTATGTACTACAGGCCTACTGACACTGTGCCTTTCTAAATGGTCATCAGAAATGGTGAAGAATTGCAAAGTCGAGGTTGTAACTCGACAAAGAATGCCCCTGGGATCAGTTTTTTCCGGTTTCAAATCGGCAGAGGCAGTGACTCACATCATAGGGCCTGAGTCAGATTCTTTAAGACGACAAGAAAAGATTTTACTGGCGTTGGGCTGGGTTTTTCACGTAGCTTGCACCACAGGCGTTCATATATATAATATACTTCATATATATATAATATACACTATATACATACTAACAAGGTACAGTAGGTCATTTTTCCAGTTGAAGCACGAAACTAGGCTTATTTTTCACCCTTACTCTTACCGCGAACCGGAAAAAAGGCCGTCACCGGCCCGACTAAAACCAGTTGATTAGAAACTGAGCCTTAAACCTCATCTTACTAACTTACCGCGAACCTCAAAAGGTTTTGTCAATCACGTCATCTGTTCAAGCGGAACATCCTAAACCTCTTCGGATACAACTTAGTGCACAAGATTACTTCTATACAGTAAAAAATGTGAAAAAATGAGAACGTAGACAACTCGGCCCAGTCGCAGATCACTGCCAGCGACACAGGTGATAGTAGCCGTAACATGCGCTGTGATTGGCAAAGAGAAATATCTACAAGGAGATTGAGAGAGATAACCATTTTAACGTTGATGACACTGAGGTTGACATGTGAGGCTATGGGAAATGTGGCAAAAAAATTTAGTAACATGCTTGACCTAAGCCACGCCCCCGTTTTCATTCAGTCATTTGAAAATACGATTTTTCGCCGTTATGTCGTATATTCAGAACGCATTTTCTCAGCAATGCCAAGGGCTTCTTCGAAAATCTAAGGTGTATGTTAGACAGAACAAACCACAGTTTCTACTAACTACGCTATTTGAAAAATGCAGTGCCTCATACAAATGCTTCTAGTTATGTAGTATTGCTTTCAATTACATGTATGATGAAGACGAGCACTATTCAGGAGTCAATTTTATACTCTTCGTGACCCTGTAATTTAGTTGACTGTATGTGACCATTTACTTGTTAAACTGTACACCGAAAATAATGTTGCCTCGGCACATTAAATGAAACTTTCGTTTTTATTGACTCGACTGGAATCGGCTAGTCCGAGTCAAACTTAGCCCATTCCAAGAGAATTCCGATTCCATAACCTCTCATTCCGGGCCAATTCCGAGTCTGGAGAAAGACGGACTCCAGTCCGTAATCGAGTTCGAGTCAGCTCTTAAGTGAACATTTTTATAGGAGACCCAAAGATTCGAGTTTAAATGTTTGCTTTTGTGATCTTGTTAATTAACAAGCCAAGCGTGTTGTGTTATTGCTATACGCGTATGGCATAGGACTGAAAATTGGTTCAGGCCCATCAGTAGCGGGTTATATAAAAAGTAGTCAATGTTCACCAGGGTGTCTCGTTCAAGAAAGGACGATAAATATCAAAAATTCTCGAAGAAATTCACGGTGGGATCCCAAGTAACATGAATGAGTAAATGTACCTCTCAGTTTGTCTGTGTTGGCCGATACAGTAGTTAGCAGCTGGCGTTAGAGAGTTACGATACGGTGGCTCTTCCCGGTATAACCTTACCCCGTCGTTATGTATGTGGCCGACGAGTGTGTCAGAGATTTCTATTAAATTAGGTTTGTTTGCATGGTTAATGTTTGGAGAGTTGGCCAAACGGAACAAATCAATCAATAATTTTTAGAAAAATAGGAGATTTTACCCTAACTCAACGGCTTGGAAATTTTCGTTGAGTTGAGTTCGTTCAGTGTACACCTGTAACCGACCCAAACGGTGCCCTGTTTATAGGACGCCAGCAACATATCATAGTAATTAGACAGTAAAATCGGGCCCATAACTCAACGGCTTGGAAATTTTCGGCGAATAGCAAACGTGTTTGATACGCCCGATTTTCTTAAAACTCCTAAAATCTGCTGCAAAAAAATTTTGCCTCACACTGCATTGAAACGATTCAATCTCGACGGCCAATCGCAAGGAGTTTTGTTGGGTTGCAGTCGTGTCGGGGCAGTGCGCAGTAGCTTTTACTTTAAGGTTGAATCAACATAGGCAGGCCTGCAGTTGGGTATCACGCATCTTGAATTCCTTTGGGAAGGCAACTATGATTGGTCACCTAAATTAACTAGCTGTGACTCCATATGACCTGACCAATCATAGAGGCTCAAGGTAAACTTAAGTCACACCCATAAGATTAGAGGAAGTGGCACTGGAAGCTAAGTGACAGCTCCCTAGTAGAGGCTGGTCACTGAACTCTAAAACTGCATAGATTCCTTCCTGTGGTAACTAAACTAAATCCTATGTGAAGTAGGTAATTAAATGTATCAAAGACTGTCTCTGATATACCCACAAAGACCTGAGTCAACAGGCTTCATTCAATAGAGAGAGAAGCAGTTGTAAACAGAAAGAGTGACCACATTGTTTTTGGTAAACCTGCTGTGGTTCTAGGCAGAAAGTCATTTGTTGCTAATGAATGGGGGATTCCTAGAAGAACAAAGGAAGAGGGGAGATAACTACATAACACTATGCTCAGCCAACTGTTAGGCAATTTGCAATTAGGCAACCCTGAGCCAGGTTTAGGTGACCAACTGTTGGTCATCATATATTGAAGCAACTTCGGAAAAACGCTTGAAGTAAAGTTGTATAGGCCGTATTATAAACAGTTATACCATATGAATAAACCTCTATAATATACTAGATGTAGACCTGTCAAAAAAAAAAAAAAATAAAAAATAATTGGGGTTCAAATTCATGACTCTAAATTATGGTACTAACGTGTTAAGTACATGACAGCATCAGTGTAAATTGAATACTGTTTAATAGTTATCCCTCAAAACTTGTACTGCCAGTGAATCTGAATCATTACAACCAAAGCTTGGAAACATGCGCATCTCATGAAGTTGAAGCTTCTCCTTTTTTACATAAAAGAAAATTAGAGATGATCATGTGTATGGCGTTATTTGAGCTTTTATTCTTTGGTACATTGTTATCAGTATTTTTAAATTTCACATTAAAATTCAAGCTTTTTACACTCTAAAGCTAAGCTTTCATTGTATTCTAAGTGTTATACAGTCTGACGAAATAAAAGCAACGTCCTTCTATACTAGGACAGTTGTGAATAAGAGTTTTTAAGTTTTTAAAGTATGATAACCGTTTAGTCGTCGAAGGCATAACATGAAATTTTATGCTTGTGTTTGACTGCAGATGCTTGTTTAACAACAAAATATCAGAAATCGATAGTTGTTCATTCTCAATTTCAAGTCTCAAAACACTGTAAGTATCCTTGTTCATTCCAACATAAATGCATTATTTATAATTGTAATTCCATGAACACCAAGTCTGGCAAAGACAAACCATAGGAAACAGACTCAATATTATTTTTTGTCTGAGCTTCCATTGTTCGCAGCTGTAAACTTGAGTTCATTACCTTTATCACTGGATGGAAGCAAGTACTATTCCTAGTAGGAACCCTGCCCTTTTCAAACGGGAAGAAACGGATACCAGCCATTTACTATCCTCTTTTCGTTTGCCAATGTAACATTTTTCGCTCATAAAATCCAGATTTTGTTTGAACACGCTCAAGTGAAGTAAATTATTTTAGCATTGATTTCATACGTCGAGTATTTTCTCATTCTTTAGATTCTTGTTTGAAAATAATCTACGAAGAATTGAGAATAGATCTTTTGACAGCGACAGCCTAGAAGAAATGTAAGTTGCGGATCTTTCAAGTCAGCCGATTCACATAGCGTTTACAGTTCTAACTGTTAATGGTGATATACCGTTATCAGTAAAAGCTGACTTGTGCTATAATTTCTTCGCATGAATCTAACGTAAAACTTACAACTCCAAAGTAAAATTTCGATAACAAGATGAACAAGAAGCAAGATAAAGAAGCATAACAAGACTTGAATTCGAACGCGGTACACTGTAAGAATTCGAACGCGATGCACTGTACCTGTCAGTATTGCGAGTCAATGCCCTAACCGATTGCACTGCGAGCCGAGCTGCCGGTGAACGATTTTAAATATTATTAGTACAGATCTTATCTCTATGCGTACCCCTATCACTATCCGTATCCGTAACACGTATATAACCCTATCCCTATCCGTATCCCTACCACGAATATGACCCTATCCCTATCCCTATCCGTATGCGTACCTCTAAATTACACCCAGGTGCAGTATTAACTGTTCATGGTATAGTCCATCCGAAGAAATTATACTACAAGTCAGTTTTCACTGATAATGGTATGCCACCATTTACAGTTAGGGTATTCAAGTACAAATAGACTTAAAGTCAAGTTCTGAAAGTCATTCATTAAACTTTAAAAAATCATTACTGAGTTCCAGCCAGGTATTTGACCGCATTAGGTTAATGATATTCCAGTATCTAATTACTAAGCTGTTTCCAGGTGTTACGATTTAAATATTTGGAAAAGGGGGTGGGGTCCCCAAAAGATCCTTGTAAGAACGTGATACAGACCCTAGTAAATTGAGACCGAGGTAAAATATTACAATAGTCCTGTAAACCAGCTAAGTGCGGAAATTACTCGACTTAATAAATAGACAATAAATGGAAGTAAAAGATACCACGAGAGAACAGCGCCAGACGCGAATTCATGGGCTTTACCAATTGGTGCGGGGAGAGGTCGAGCTAGAATTTTCGAGACAGGGCGTCAAAGTTCTTTTTACAGCAACCATCCCGAATGTGCTTGGTCACCTTACAACATTTGACAAATCTAGACCTTATATACTTGAGTAGAACGTCATAACATGAAGCATGGAATTGACAGCGTGTTATTAACACTTAACAACTGAGTGTACTGAGTTGAGTACTGATTAGAGAATTTTGTCGGAAAATTAGACATAGACAGTTCCACAGTGTACGAATGTTCGTAAAGGATAGCTGTTGTGAAGTTAAACACACACCTCCTAAGAGTAGCATAGGTAAGCATTCATATAACAAACGGAAACTAAAGTAACTGCTTTCATATTTTACAGACATCTCTATGGGAATAATATAGAACATATTGCAGAAGAGGCAACGAGAGGGTTATCATTTCATACAACATGGTGAGATTTCTTTGTGTCTTAAGCAAAGTTAAATTGTAGTTATAGAGTTGGTCCTACAAGTTTTAAAGTAGACTGAAGTCATCAAAAAGTTAATAACTCCTTTTGAACATAAAAAACGGTAACGTTGATGAAATGTAATGAAGAATAAAGCTGAAGTTCCCTTGAATCTGAGGTCATTGAATTTCACCGATAAAGCTTAATTTATTTAAGGTTAAAAGCAATCATATAGTGGTTCTCTTCCTAAACTTGTTCAGGTTCTTGAGTTGTGAAATGTTAAGAAACGTTGCGGCTACGAACATGACAATGTAAGTTTTCAGCTATAAGAAAACTTAGAAAACAGTACGATGTTCAACTTATATTGAAGGATATGCAATTTAGTTTTAGAAACTCTTCGTAATTTTGCAACACGAGATCATCTCTGTAAGTTTACTGTGTAAAGTGAGAACCTGCATTTGCTCATTGTAGTTATAAGTTTAGAAGAGATTAGTCAAAATTCTTTCTTGTTGAAGTGGGTATATGTGTTATCAAAGTTCTACTTTATTCAGAGCATAAGGTAAAGGCTACATAAGTAACAATAATCCATTTATACAATCTTCCATTTTGGGTACACGAAAGAGAATGTGTTACTCCGAGGTACGCTCCTGGATTAAGAACGAATAGTGGTGTAGCTCATCGACTAGAGTTGGAGGGATTTACTTGCGAAGAACCAAAGGACAAGTTCAGCAGTTATCACTGTCAATTGTGCAAACGTGGAATGTATTCAAATGGGGACAACCACTGCTATCCTTGTCCTAAAGGTAACGTCAATTTCCTTTCTCCAAAGACTAGACAAGAATCTGTTAACTTTGAGGAAGTCCTGTGTATTTAACAGCTTACATGAATAAAAAAAATTACATATATAATGAACGAGAAATGGTTCGTGTAGTATTTTTTAACCACAAGAAAATAATGAAAATAATAACGATGATGATAATGACGATGATGAATAGTAATATTGCATACTTTAGCATCTCTCGTGTTATTTAGGTGGATTTTACCAAGACGTAATTGGTTTCAAGTCAACTACTGTCTATGAAATTGGTTGTAAAAGATGCAACGACGGTAATTTCGTTAAGCATGAAGGCGCCACATCAGCAAAGGATTGTGAAGTTTGTCCCCCTGGTACCAACAAATCCATGGCAGCAGGATTTAGAGCTTGCTTTTGCAAAGACGGTTATGCGCGATATGATCGATTTGGACCATGTTATCTTTGCAATCAAACTGGATTGAACTGTTCTGGTCTTCAAGATTATCAGTCAGTTATGAAAGGATACTACTGGTACTGGAAATTTCAGGGCGCCGACAACAATAAGTACAGGAACTTCGTAAAAAATCTTTTAAATGAAAATAAAGATTTTGACAATAATACTTTTTATGATATGGAAATTCCCAGGGTGTTTAAGTGTCCACGTCCTGACAGTTGCAACACAAATCAGAGCGGCGAGGCGCCAGTATTGGGAACATGTTCGGAAGGTTACACTGGGTGGTTATGTAACAAATGCTCCCCAGGATATTTCTCCCTTTTGAAAAAGTGTGTCCCATGTCCTAACAAAACCTTTCTTATTATTGAAGCTTTAATTACGCTGACTGTCACTGTTATTTTTTGCTATTTGATATGGACACAATACGCTAAGCACAAAAATCGTAATCCCGATGAACGCAATTTGTGGGATATAATTGTTTCGCGAATCAAAATTATCCTCGGCTTTTACCAGGTTCTTGCTGAGTTATTTTCTTCATTAAGGGAAGTCCGCTGGGTAGGAATGTTTGATTTTATGGCTGAAATGTTATCTTTTATAAGACTTAATATTTTGAGATTTCTTTTTCGACCTCAATGTTTCCATGATTCTTTGCACATTAATCCAAAAGCAGAATTTTTGATAGCGCTGTCCGTTATTTTCTGCCTAACCGCAGTCCCTTTCTTCTTCTATAACACAAAGAAAGCCTACTTATACTTTACCCTTGGTTCCTCCAGTAGTCGCTCTAAACTTGAAATTTTGAAAGCGAAGATCTCAACAGTTTGTCTTATGTTACTTTTTGTGACTTATCCGCCTATTTGTACAGCCGTTTTTCAGATCTATCACCGCGCGTGTGTACAATTTTGTTCAGATTTAAAAAATCAAAGTTGCATGTCAGTTCTACGATCAGATTTTGGATTACAGTGTGAAGACTTGATTGTGTACCAAGTTTTTGCCTACTTAGCAACAGCTGTATATATAGCTGCTTTCCCTCTAATTCTATTCTGCCTCCTGAGAAAACATTGTTCTCGCTTTCCTAAAGAAGTTCCGGGTAATTCCAGGATAGTCAGTGATAGCACTGATCCTCTTATCTCTGTTACATCGTATGGCATGAACATCCCCATTGAACTCAAGTTTCTGGTAGAAAACTACAAGCCGCAGTTTTGGTACTGGGAGATTATTGAACTCACTCGAAAAGTAACTCAAACAGTCCTTCTAACTCTACTCGGGTGGGAAGATAAAATAACGGTTCTGTTGACTATCGGTGTATCAGTGATGTTTCTCACTCTACATGCTCGATACAGACCAATGAAGAGTGTCCTTGAACAAAGGTTACAGGTAGGTTTACTCTTCATTCACTTCTCAGAGCCAGACAGGGCTATCCTTTTTGTGACAACAACTGGCACATTAAATCGAAAGATGAAAAAAGCGTAGACAAATCGTAGCCAAAGTGAAGGTTTATGCCTATTTGTGTTTGAATTAATTAAAGATGTGTTTTATATTGAGAAAACTCAGTTCCTGACCATTGGAGTTCAACATAAATAATAAGATAAACAAAATCGGTTACACACAAAACTCCATTAATTTTATTGTTGAAGGTATTAAAATTGATTAAATATATGGAGTTATTCCTATATCCAAATTTTGTTTAGATGTTCGCACTTGGTGCCATATTAATCAATGTTTTGGTTGCCGCTATGACAATGACGGTTCCCGATGGAACAGAAGAAGTTTTGGCTGTAATTCTACTACTTTTGAATGTATCAGTTCTGGTCATTTTGATAAGTAAGTACCATTTCAAATGTTTTTGAAAGAAATGGTGTGACCAATATTACATAATAAGTATTTCTAAAGTAACAAAAAGTTTCAGGAACACATCATTTTACATTTCTGAAACTCACCACGTTGAGTTGCAAAAGAGTATGCCTTTCAAAGAAGAACAAGCATATTTGTGTGAGGAATCTTAGGTGGGGTAGTGAGTCTTGGCCACATAACTCGGACAGAAAACTAATTTACATGGTAAAATATTAGTTTTAATTCGTCAAGTCTGAAGTACATGTGTAGAATTCTATGTTAACGACATCCAAACGTGTTTTGTTCCTCTCTCGTTTAGTGGAAGCTGCTTTTGGTGCTATCCTACAAGTGAAAAAGCTGAAATTTTACAGAAGAGTTTATGATCCAAAACAAAGTCAACAGACTTCAGAGGAGGTAGACAACCTGAAATAAAATTAATAAATCGTACCTTTAAGGGTCTGCTTACATTTTACCAAAATTCGTTTCATCTGTTCTTTTCATCTATTAGCTCTGTTTTGCATCTGAAAGTTTATATTTCTACTAGGAAAAAAATTACTATTATCATAATGTGTAAAAGGATTTAAAGTTATAATAATAACGTAAAAAAGAATTAAACATACCCATGGTAAAAATTAGAAGCAAACTTTACTAATTGAGAAGATAACATATAGGCAGTGTTTTGACAAGGGATCATGTTCAAAACCAAATTTACATTTGCAATAGCAGTCTTATCTGTCAATAAAGAATTTCTAATTTACACAAAAATATGCACTATAACTCATTGGCGTAAAACATTAGATACCGTTGATTTAGACGATTTAGCAAGAACATGCTGAATGTGGGTTAGGTTGTATAATTAACTATTTACACAGTAACTTCAAAAGGTTCATTTTCGATTTTTTAGGTTTAGATGATAGGTCTTAATTTTTTTGGATTCTTCGGTTTCATAGCATAAAAATGTAATCCTTATCTAGAGTAATAAGAAAAATGTTCTTGGACAACACGAGACGTACTTTCACTTTGCAAGACCTTTATAGATTGTAAATATTTTCACTCTGGTGTTTTGATGCTTTATGAGATGTATGAAATGTAATTACTTGAAATAAGAAAGTTTAGGCGCATTGTTTAAATCAAATACGGCAGTCAGGTATACCTTTACCAGAGAAGGTGTAAATAAAATTTCCAACAGAGTGAATAGTGATTGCTTTAGATGGTCAGATTCTATAAGACAAAACGACCCCAAGGAAAGAAAAAAAAACAGCTTTTTTTACATTTTTTCTCTACTTATTGAAACATACTGGTTACCGAAGAGAGATAGTGTTTTAAAATAAGTTAATTTATACCAATTATGCTTTCAATCGTCTAGTTATACGGAGCCTTTTCATCCCGGAATGCAGGTAGTCACCTGTTC
>WURT03642816.1:5594-19818 GCA_009936505.3 Holothuria glaberrima | reverse complement strand
CGAGATTAAAACCGGCTAGTCAAGGTTGCCAAAATAATGGGAACTATGCTCAGTCCAATCCCCTTTGTAAAAACATACATACAGTGTGCTTGGTTTCGTATATTTTTTTTGAAATGTTTTTCACCTTTGCCAAGGTTCCATAAAACATGAATAATTCTCGCTTTTTCAATTTTTTTTTTCTTAAAAAAGTACCTAAAATGTGGAGCATAAGAACACCTCATAAAATGAAAAAGATTGCACCATTTCGCGTCTCAGCCCTTTAACAAAGCCAAGAATTTTCCAAAAGGGAGGGGACACCTCCTTCTCTTAGACCCCATCCCCAGGACGGCGATCCGCAAATGTTGAAAAGCCCCTCCCCCCACCTTTCGAGATGGAACCACGCCCATGATGTCAATGCAAGGTACCTGGATCCTGGCATCAATTCGAACTAAGATATGCGTCACAAACTTCTCACTAATGATCTCATTAGACGCCTTGGACAGGATGCATTGTAGTAAGGCACTGTACCTATGATAACTGTCTTCTGTTAATAACTTGTGGAAGAAAAAGGAGCAGAAAATATCTGCGTGTCATTTTAACAAGAAACCGAATTTTTAAAAAGTTGGCAATTTTGAGAATTATTCTTTCAGAAAATTGCAAATAAATTTCGCGTTTCTATTTCGTCATCGGTTCTCTGAGTTCAACGTTCCTCAATTCGTGTTGCTATTGATATTGCTAACTCGCAATCCCTTTAGGTTTCCGTGTTTGAAAATGCTTGATTTCACTTAAAAATAACAGTTTTCAACAGACCCTTACTAAAGAACTGTATAATTACCACTGCTCTAAACACAATGGTTCTGTAAACTGAATATCTGAATATATGTAAAGGATGCTGTGAAGTCCCGAATGCAAAATAAAATTAATAGCAATCACTTGTGTTAGCTCCCTAGAATAATTATTGTATACAGCACTTTTTTAAGTCATAGTTTAATCTGGAATATGCATGAGGGTTCGGCTAAACCCGTTAATTCCCTTTTCAGGTGTGTATTCTGACCTTGTATAACTACAGCTACGGAAATGATACGAACTGACCGGTAGCAGTTGATCACCCAATGGACTTCCTTATTGTTCCATTATCATACACAGTTTACTGTCCAGAGGTTTTTGTTGAGCCTTTTTCGGGGTACAGCTGACATACTAGTGACCTAACCAAGTGGGGTCGGTGTTGGGAGGGGTGGAGGGACTCAAAGGCCACAAAAGATGATGTCACTGAGACGGATTGGAATGTAAATGCTATTATATGGAAGCCGGGTCTTTTTCAGAACGTTGAGGCTAGGGTTACTGCAGGTTCTGTAGCCCGTCATAGGGCGTGGTCATAGCAAAGGTGACGCCAGTGCGTGGCGCAGTCTAAAAAGGAGCGCCTCCCTAAGTGACAATTCTTTGGCCAAAAATCGTTTCTCAAAGCGCAGCGAAATTTGCACTTATCTGACAGTGTAATTTCAAGTTTCATACCAGTAAATAACCAACAAGTTGAAGATACTTGTAAGATTAAGTTTTTCTGGGCGCTTATTTCAACCCACTTAGGGAGCTGCTCTGGACTGGGGAGGGGGTGGACATTGTTTTGGACAACATCCAAACCCTCTCCGATCCTTTGAAAAATGCTTGGATATTTGGGGGGTTCTTGGATGCAATTTCGTGCAAAAGTTTGGGCAAATTGAAATAAAGGTTACTGCATTCGTTTTCTTTAACAGATGAAACGAGGAGTTTGAATTGAGGGGGCCTGAAGCATACTTCTGCACCACCACATTTTTAACCTGGGGCTAGCCCCCAACCCCAGCCTACGCCTATGCCGGCTTCAATTCTTATATGGGGGAACATTATTTTCCACATGTTCTCTACAGTAGCAGAGGGTGTCGGCATATTAGGTCAGTCGACTCAAACAGTCTTCCTCAAAATGCCTTACGAACGATTTACCCAATTTGATTTTTCCTCATCTCACCTAGTTTGCCACAGTCTGGTCCAACGTTTCCTCCTTTCTTATTAAGAGATTTGCCACTCTTCATAAAAGAGCTGTTCGCCACATATAACTTGCTCAAGGTCACGAGATTTCACCAGTAATTTGTTCAGAACCTTTTACTTCCTAAATCTACATGACGTCATTAATTTAAACACTGTCACATGTACATAAAGACTTAACTCATTACCTGTTACCAGGACTTTTAACTTCTACACTTAATATCACCTTGTACATGGCTACAGCGCTCGGCGGTGTAGTCATCTCCACATTCCTACCACACCGTTAGCTATCGTGCTGTCACGCTTTGCCAGTTACCATTCCCAGTCATTTGTAGAGCACAGCAAACCTTATCTCTTTCTGTAAAAATTTTTCTTTATATATTATCAATTACTAAGTATCTGCTCCCCTTTGCTTTTTTTTTGGTAAGGTGGGATGCTTGTTACTTGGGGTGGGGAGGAGGGGATGTGTTTCTGGGACTGTTAGTGCAATTAATCTGTTGCTTTAAGGGGGGTAGGGGTGAGGTTTGCTGCAGTGCCTTTCTTCCTTGCATTATTATAGTATGTTTTGTATTTCATGGATTGCTCTCCGGACCAGTCCTCTGGCTTTTTGTTGGGCTTCCTTTCACTTCTTATTATTCTGTTAATATATATATACATATATGTACGTGAAGTGGGGAAACAAATTAATGATAAGCTAGTTGGTGAACAGGAAGCGCATTGATATCTAGTTTTGGAGAAGAAAATTTGGCAAGAACCAGTCCGTGAATACTGTCCCATTCAGGAATGAAGCGTCGACGGAGGCGTTACTATTATGCATGGAGTGTGAACGTTTGCGCGTTAAGCTCACTGAAACTTAGGCTTTGCCTTTTCTATGGCACTAACTGCATGTCATACTCCTCACTGTAAGGTTCTTTCAACTCTTCCCTACGTCTAGGTGTAGATTGAGGCGGCCAGAAAATACGCTAAAATTTTCAAATTTTTTTAAGAGATGTATGCCTTCCTAGATTTTGGGAAGGAGCAAAGGACATTCTTTCTTCACTCATCCCAATGTGATCGTGTCATACGATTATCCTAAACCAGACTACTCTGATAATTATTGTGAAAACATTACTGCAAAATAACTCGAAATGCGTTTCCAAAGGTGTTAAAGGGATAATGCAGTCACCCAAATTGAATTAGTATACTCAAGTATCCTAATTTATGAATAGCTCTTTCGAAACATGTGACAATATTATTGAACCTGAATTGTTGAATTCATGCAGAAAATATGTATATGTATGCCACACTTACGTTCCAGAACAATGATGTGCATACTAACGCGAACAAGTGCGTGTTAGCGCCGAAGGCGCTAGATGCCTGACTTTGCCGTAAAACATGAAGCCACACTGTATGAGCTGTAATACGGCAAACGCGTTCCTTTTTGAAGACGTCACAATACAATTTTCATAACGTGTGTTTGATATTGCTTTATTGTCTCTCCCGATGAGATAACGAAATTTAAGTCAAATGATCAGTTTAAGCTGAAAAGATCGGAGCAAAACCTTTTGAATGCGAAACATTGAACTTATATGTCGCATTTGCTCACATAGTAAGCTTATTGTAAACTCACGGTGTTTGCTAAACATACCGCTGAGTTTTTTCGCGGAATTGCTTTGCCGTATTACAAGTGTCATGGTGGCCCCCATGTAGGCTTCATCGGATGTCAAGGAGGCAATGGCTGTATTATGTTACGGCGTAAAAGTCAGGCATCTGGCGCTAACACGCACTCTTGTGTGCGTTAGCATGTACATCATTGCTCCAGAACATCATGAAGATACCTGTCAGAAAAATAAGAGATTAGGTGTAGTTTACATGGTAAACTAAAATTAGGGCTACTACTTATGGAAGGGTTATTAAAGAATCAGCACAACGTCGTTATTGCAAAATCAGCTGATTTTCATCCTGTCTATAACGTTAGTTGTTTTTTTATATATTTTTTTTTTTATTATTTTAGAGATTTAAAAACAGTGCGTTTGACCGGAAAATAGGATCAGACTAGTATAAAGAACCAGGTCTCTTTTGAATATTAAAATTGTAAGCCTACTTAAAAATTCTGTTAAGAATATAGGTAGTTGTGGTCAAGGTGCAATGGACACAGGAAGTCCTAGTTCTAACTGAGGTCGCGAAACCTTTTGGAAACGAATCACACGGGTGTTTATTGTTCTGTTAAAACTATTTCAACAAAGGAATCGTCCGCGATATAAACTTTAATGTTTGAGGGTAAGGCTGCCACAACAAGCAAATTATCAGAACATAGTCCCCAGAAAATTACAAGGTGCTTCCATCGGAATTTGATCCGGGGACAGCTACAAGGCCACATCCGGCCACCCTCAAGGTCACGAAACCTCTGACAAATTGAATAAATACGCTGCTGTCTCTCTTCTGAAAATCTACTTACTTTTACCCGTTCACACACTGTAGAGACATGTAGCCAAAAGAGCGCATGTAGGCTTAAAGTAAGTCAAAAGGTTTTAGTTTACCTGACCGTAGGTCAATTTTCCAGTCCAAATATCCCAAATCCAAAGACTGTCAAGACCACACTAACTTTTCAAATTTTCCCTACTTTTTGATAACCCCCTGGTCAAACAATTTAGTAACACGTGAGGGCATAGGTGCATGAGGCGGGGGTGGGGTACTGGGTGTGTTTGGGGTAAGTAAAAATGTATATCAAGGCCAACAATGTTTGTTCTAGATCCTGACACTTTTTTTCCCGGAAAAATTTACGTAATGACTGCTAGCCCTTCTTCAGGGAACGACTTCACATAGGTTTCCGCACAATCCCTCTCCTCCCGGGCAATTCCCTCACAGTTTCCAATTTTTGGTGTCAACGAGCTATAGTGGCTTCAGATAAGAGTGAAATCATAACTTATTGTGAAATATACCAATCGGTTCCGGTTTATTTGAAAAAAATCAACAACATCTGAGCACCAAAACGTTCTTTTGATGATTAGACTTGGTCCAATAACTTCTGCTTCACACTCTCTAGTTAACACACTATGGAAGTTCAGACTTTAAATCCCTTTACGTACCTGGACTTGCAATTTAAACAAAACCTTCTCCCTCGAAATGAGATACTAGAAATTTCACTTTTGTTTTGGGAAAGGACTGTTTGTTGAGCGTTTCATTTTTAAGTTTTCATTGTAGTTGAGGTTTATATCATAACTTTTTGCAGATGATGCACATGCTTTTATCTCCTGTCGTACCCAGTTTTAAACAAATAAGACCAGAATCATACATTAAATTCATCGGCGTAGGAAGCTGTTTGAGACAGAGGGCTGAACGTTGTTTTGGATCGTCGTCCTGGGGGAGGGGTACCCTCCCCTTTTGACAATTTTTAGATATTTGAGGGTCCTTAGATGCAATTTGGTGCATCATTTTGGACAAATTTTAAGGTAAATTACGGCAAATTTTTGACATTTCTTTTAGAAGAGACAAATAAGGGGTTTTTGTCCTTGAAAAGTGGGGGGGGGGGCTGAAGCACATTTCCGCCCAACAAATTTCGTTGGGGGCTGGCGCCCTCCGCTTCCTACGCCCTTGATTAAATCCTCTGAAAAATTAAACAGCTGTTTCTGTTTGGGTTTTTGTTTTACAAATAATACGGACATCTCGAAAGTTTCAAGGAATATTACCAAAGAGGACAAGAACTGGGGTTTAATAATTAGAATGTTCAAGGTTTGATTCCCAGCCAGGTTATACAGGTAGATGGATTTTTTATCCATGAGTATCTGAACGGTTTCTCTCTATACAATATTCTTCAAATCAGTACTGAAATAACTCTATTTTTAGATTAAAATGTTACAGTAGAAGCCACTTGATGGGAAGTTGTAACAAGGTTTTAGAGATCCACCTGCGCATTAACATATAGTCCTACTATGAACTAGATGAATCATCCCACACCATAAAATTGGAAGCTACATGACCTGTTCTGCAGGTCCAAATAGTCAGAACTGTAAAGGCGCATTCGGACAGGGCGTAGCGAAGGTGTAATCTTTGGGGATGTGGAGATTAGGGTTTTGCTGACAGATCTGTAAATGCGTAGCGCGAAAACGAACGCGAAGCGCGAGCTTAAGCGGATGCGGTCCTGGGTCACGCCTTAGGGCCCCAAGCTCCGCTGGGGGCCAGGGGACGAAGCCCCCGGAAGCTCTGAGGTTTAAGCATATGTCTGGGTGAAAAATTAAGTCTCAGGATGGATATATTTTGGTTCATAATGCATCATCAAATGCAAAGATTCCCCATAACTTAATGTATCAGGCTATTCCTCTTGTCAGGCCAAAACACTTTCAAGCAGTTGGGGTCCAGGGGCCCGACATAGCCCTGTTGGGGGTACGGGGGGGGGGAGCTGGGTAAAAATAAAGTCTCCAGATAATTTTGGTTCATAATACATTACCGTATATCCAATGCAAAGAGTCCTAATAATTTTTATGTGTTACGCTCTTCCTCCCGTCCTGCCACTATGCGTTGAGCATTTGAACAGTATCCGTTGAGCATTTGAACAGTATGCGTTGAGCATTTGAACAGTATGCGTTGAGCATTTGAACAGTATGCGTTGAGCATTTGAACACTATACGTTGAGCATTTGAACACTATGCGTTGAGCATTTGAACACTATGCATTGAGCAGTTGAACACTATGGGTTAAGCATTTGAACACGATGCGTTAAGCATTTGAACACGATGCGTTGAGCATTTGAACACCATGCGTTGAGCATTTGAACACCATGCGTTGAGCATTTGAACACTAGACGTATCAGGCGTTCAAATACGGTGTTTAAACAGGCGTCCGGTTTCAAAAATGGAGAAAAAGTGTTCAGAATCTTAACACTAGCGTTCAAAATATGCTTTGAATGCAAGGATGCGTTCTGTATCGTACACATTTTGGTGTTCAAAAGTTGAACGCCCGAGTTTGCAGTGAAGGGAAGATGCGCGGCACGCATTACTTTTCCCCTAAGATGTTTGTGGGTAAACTGGATCCTCCGGATTTTGCAAAAATGTGTTTGAAGCGTAGGCGTAGGAAGCTTTTCGAGACTGGGGGATGAACCTTGTTTCGGATCGCCGTCCTGGGGGAAACAAAAAAAGGGGTATTCGTCCTTGGATCTAGGGGGCGGAAGCATAGTTCCGCCCCCACATTCCCCGCTTCCTACGCCTATGGTTTGAAGTCAAGGTTAGGGTTTAGAAAATGGGCTAAGGATACCCTCGTCATGGGTAATCGGGTGCTGCTGATCCCATGGTGATGATAAAAGTGAGGAATAATGTCCAGAAAGTGGTTTTTCAAGAATGTCATATGACCCGAAATAGCGTCCCTATACGGAAGCCATTAATTCCCTTACTTTCCCCGAGTTGCCGACGGACTCGGTCACTCATCCAATTATACCGACGGCCGTTGATAAGGCCGTCACATGCATGATCAATTTGCCGCGACGGGCCTTCAACTTGAATGGGCCAATTAGATGAACCGAAAATCGAAATAGCCGATAAAAGACTGGCCGAGTGCTCCCGTTCTCTTTCCATTCCCAGTCTTCCCTTTCACTCCCTTCCTTCCCCTTTTCTTTCCCTTTTTTGTCTTCTTTTCCTCCTCTCCTCTTTTCCTTCCCCTCTCGTCTTTTTGCCGACAGACCGCAAATTTGCCGACGGCGACCAAATATTGGGGGGATGTGACACCCCCACACCCCCGCCCTGCATTCGAATCTATGTAATTATCTGAATCTTGGTTTTGATGCCCAAATGCCACAAATCGTCGGTTTGGTCACATCGAGAACCACCCGAAACCGATGAAGCAACGTGTTCAGCCCACCTGAGACCAAACTGGCATTGGTTTGGGTGTTGGCCAAACCAACTAAACCGACAAAGGTCTCAGACCACCCAGGACCAACCCCAAAAACCCGAAGATTTTATGAAACACATATTGGGCCTATGATTGATAAGATCTTCTTCATGGTATCCACTATGAAAATGAAAAAAAAAATATTACCAAATATACCGAGAAATAATCGGGAATCCAAAAGGACATCAAATATTGTTCACTCCGACACTGAGAGGCAGTGACCAACACGTCGGACACGGTTTTGGCAATTTTGTTGTTCAGTGGGGATGATAGCTGTGCTTTGGGAAAAGGGCATTGAATTTACACCAATTGAATCGTCACTTTTTTCACAGTAATCTCCGGTTGGGTCAAAAACTGACAGACCACTCGAACGTACCGATATGATGTCGGTTTCATGACAGGTCAGACCGCCCACCAGTCGGTCCAAGACGACTAAGATCACCCATAATTGAATTTGGATCCAGGCGGTTTCTGCTTGGTCTCGCTTTTGGGCGGTCTATGCACACCTTTACTATGCATCGCAATCCGCAGCCCCATGATTGCCAGGGGACTATTGGTGCTTGACTAGGCCAGCGTTTTACCAGAACACAGAACGCAAACCCACCAGGGAGTTGAATTTAGTCTTGATCCAATTGTAGTGCTTCTTGGCTTACGGTATTTTCAGTATAAAACATGAATTCAGGAAAGACGGTCGATCTATTTTACTAGACATTTACAGCTATGCTTCAAAAGGAATACTCCCGACAATTTATTTTTTGACCTGATCAGTAATACATTTAGTTGATGTTATGTTACAATTGAGAAAACTTGGCTATCTAAGTCAGGGTAGAGAGGTCAGTGCTTCCTATGTTTATTTGAAAATGAGAGCATCTTTTGTATTGACTTCATCTGTCTACAGTAGTTCAGTACAGGATGACTACTATATGCTTATGCAATTATTATCACTTAGCATCATAAAAAATTACTGTCCTTGAGGCCTGAATTGTAAGTAATGAGTCTATGAACTACAATACTCTCTTTGTTTGAAGGACAAACATTGTGATGTGCGAGGAAAAAAATCTTCAAACGTATTGAGGAAAATACATGTGAATTAAGCCTCTGAGCATAGTGCGACAACTCTTACAAAATTTTCGAGGAAACTCTTCAAAACTTCAATTCATTCACAATCTTAGTGAGAAACCCTTCAAGGAAGTGATAGAATGGCTTAAACAGTGTCTCCCCTTTCAGTGGCATCATGGCAAGTTGGACAACACCAGAATCTCTCAGCTCAGTTTTCATTTCCACATGAAACTCTACGATGGATTCCTCACTATGCTTGCCAACACTGGAGTCACTGACAATCCTCTCCGTCACTAACTTTTCTAGAGCAAGTCCAGTTCTACTTTCCCCAGATTGTTGCAATTGTCTTCGAACCTTTCTTCTCCCAACCCACACTTCATGACAAACACTGCAAGAAAACATGAGCAGTTGATCGTTACTCTCAGAATTTGACACATCACCTGTCAATTTTGTACCTGTGACACTGACTTCCAGTGAACTCTCTGCAGTTCGTAGTTTCTTTGAGGGTGGTTCCTCACATGAATCTTCCTCATCTTGGCCTCCTCCCTCAGGTGACACAAACTCCTCCTTTTCATCATCTACATCCATAGAAACATCTCCAGATGGATCAGAGAGCCCCTTCTCATTTTGCAACACCTGCACACAGCTGACATTCAATGTATCTCTTAAAACTTGCAGCACAAGCTCTCTGACTTTACAAGCCCAAGCTCTCTTTACTGAATCCCCATGGGCTCTAACAAACTCATCCGACAACAACTGCTTTGAAAGATGGAATTCCATACTGAAGTTCCCTTCAGATTTATCTTTTTGTCCAGTTTGTTTTGTGGAGGGTGAACCAAGGAGTAACGATACACCCCAAAGTGTTGGCGATGGCGAGGAACTTTCCTGGTGAGGTTTCTTTGAAAAATTTGTTGAAATGCAAGTAACAGCTGCTTTTTTGAACTCTTGCAAAATTACCTTAAAAATTTTTTCATTAACATTTGATGTGATGTTGTGGGTGAGTTCTAATGGGTCTTGAATATTCATGGCACCACATTTGAACTGGTCAGCATTTGATGAGTGTGATACCTCAGACACTTGACCGAGAGGAATGACCTTACCGGTGACTGGGCACAGACAGTTAAGAGTCCAATCTATGCCAGAGTAAAACTCATAAATTCCCTTCAGTAAGGTTCCTGAAAAAGGACAGAGAATGATGGAAAATGTGACAAATTTGTTACAGGCATTAAAATGTTAGAAACAAAACTATCTACCAAATTGTCAATTTAAAAGTTTTTACCCTTCTTCTCTAATTTTGACTTTAATGAAAAAGAAGAAAAATCAAGGGATAAAAAGTATATTTAAGCACTGAGGACTAAAAATTTTGAGTAAAAAAGTAAATTTTTAAGGACTAACTGTACATATGGATCACAGTTTCTCTTCAGAGGCTTGTGGGGGCTGTTTTATCTTCACATATGGTAGGTTAAATTATGAGCATGAACCTATGCAGAGTTTAATGGCTACCTGTTTTTTAAAATGTCTGAGGAGTTTGATATCTTCTTGCTTGCTAAAGGTTATACATGCAGCCAATGCTTTACTTAGCTGCCTTTTTATGGTTCACTATCGTATGTTCCTTTCAATATAAAGCTATTTCTGTATCTTCTGAGTGTAATTTCCCCATTATCTCCAAGTGTTTTAAGTTCTAGAAAGTAGCTACTGCAATGTGTTAGATTAACAGTTTAAATAATGCACCTTAGAACAAAATGCAAGAAAAACAATACAAGGAGTTGTTTTTATTCATAGTTGACAAATTAAATCATCACAAAAGTGCAAGATCTTAACATTCCATCGGCCAACTGTATAAAGGTTGAAGTTCATGCAATGCTTTTGTAGTTTGTTATTCGTGCTATGTTTTATTATGCAAATTAAGGTAGTCTGTTATTTCTATAATGTTTTGTTATGTAAATTATTTCTTGAGTTTTCTTCTCTGTTTGTTTTGCTCGCCAAGATTTTGTTAGTCTTCGTCGAGGGAGCCGAGGAGCTCATACATACTACAGTTATGAGCATGTAAGCATATAACAGTACCCGTCTTGGCTTGAGTTATTATTCAATGTTTCGTTTTCAACCAGTTTCCGGCCATGTTCCCCCTCTAGCTCAGGAACTAAAAATCTATGCTACACCTGTTATCCCTGAAACATACCTTTACTGTGATTAGCAAAGAATTCTCATACTCCTAAAATGCTCTCACAACAACATATCTGAAAATTGTGATAGGTTGCAACACCTTGATTGACATTAACAGAGGGGAAATTCAAACTATACCGTCAAGTATAAAGCCACTATGATTAGTTCATGCCATGTGCAGATCAGTGATATGTAGATATCTGAATGTTGCACATGAAAGTGGCTGTACATAGATACAACACATTCTGATACCCAAGTTTCATGAGAGTAAACAGAGCACAAAATGGAGAGGGCTCCCAAGCTACTGCAGTGTTTTGAACTGATACATAAGGCCTGTTTCTAGTGAGGAAACTTACTGCTATGCATAGCTCATAACTACTAATACATTAGAGGAAATGCCCATTAGCTAGATTTGAGAAAAACTCCAACCACAATTAATCCTCTGAGCAAATTAACTGTGCAGCTAGACTTCCTGTCAGGCATGAACCTCATCTTGACTCCTGAGAACTTGTATTGTTGAAAGCCACTCCATGCATGACACACTCAAAAGCTGTGCTGGGCCTGAATGGGAGAACCTCCTCAACAGTTTTGAGGAAGAAACCACAAAGCAAACAAGTCAATAAGTTGGCCTGATGCTTCTTCCCCAAGTTGCCATTGCCAGATAGGGTTAGTCAAGGTAATGGGAGATATCTGTCACGTACCGGCCATCTGGGGTTTTCTAGAAACATACAGGTATCACTCTTCATGGGATTTTCTAACGCTATTTTATCAGTTTCCAAAACCTGAATAAAGAAGGTTTTTAATTATGGTTGCCAATAGTTTTTTGCACAAGAAAGAGACACACCCTAAGTCATTGAGCTCAGGCTAATTATGGCTGCGAGCCAGATCGACAAAATATCAGAATAGCATTAAGTATCTGCACTAGAAACAGCTGAGGAATTAGATCCAATACCAAAATAAGCTGTTTTCTTCTTTATTGGAAAGTTAGCTCTAAAAGGTGATGGCCGACTAAAAACAGGCAATAAAGTGCTTAGTGGGAGATGCTGAGACATTTGATGCAAAATGAAGAGCAGCTAAAAGTAAAGTTTGGGGAATAATGTCAACCATTTGGAACGACAGAAAACTTTCTCTTTTGAACAGGAAATATATGCTCCTGCACCTCCGGTGGTGGCATATAACTAAAAGTTACTCCTGCAACCATTATAGAAATGAAATTAATAAACATCTGGTGTTGGTTGAAATTGAGTTTGTTACCTAGTAAGGGGAAAAAGTGGCAAAGCAAACTATTGTTTTAAGGTCTTAATAATATTTATGCTTTGTCCCTTTTTTGCATTCATAATTGGGATACCACTTTTGGTAAAAAAATTCCACCAAGTTTTGGGGAGATAAAATTTTTATGGGATGTCAAGTTTCAACCTATGATGACTTGAAATGACCTTTGTTTTCTCAAAAAATGAAAAAAATAAAAACTGACAGACATACCCTCTGTGGAAGGAAGGACAGAGTGACAACAGTGGCATGGCTACAAGGGGGGGTGTAAAGCTGTGCCCCCCAGGTTCCCCCTGTGGAAAATTTTAAAAAGTACAGTTTTATCCTATTTATCCTATAGAGAGGGAAAGAATTCAGGAATTGTGCCCCCAGGAAAGGTTTGTGACCCCACAGTGCCCCCCCCCTGTTCAAAAAATCCTAGCTACACCACTGAGTGACAAATCTAAATAAATGCATTAAAACTTACCTATGCTTGGAGAGTTTGTAGGTAATGGATACTGACTGCAGTCTAAACACAATGAGCAATTCCAGCCATCTATGGTCAGCTGATCAGACACACCTAAATATAAAATGAAAAACACAGAATACTGCACAAGTTATACAAGAGTAAAAAATATCAAAGGATATATACATACTTAATAAGTGTAAATTTTATGCAAAAATGACAACTTAATTACACATGCAGTCAAGATTCATTAAGATTCAATTAGGTTAATTACATTAGGATAGTCAATGTTAGTTAGCTAGATGAGATTTAATGACACACCAACACAAATGTGTTATATAGTGTCAACAAGATAAAAAGTAAAGTTCAAATACGATTTCAAATACGGTTGAAGTTCAAGTTTACTTCCACAGTATGTCTATAAATGTCAATTTTTAAGATGAATATCTAAGGGACATACATAAGCTCTTCTTTCCCCCTCCCCAAATCCCCCACCCTCCCCTCCCTGTCCAACCTAACACTGAAGCATGAGCTAAATCTCCTCACACTTTCAAAGGAAAGGCAGCCTTCAGTTTAAATGTCCTGATTCAAGTAAGGCTATTTTTAATCATGTGACATTTTTCTTCTTGAATTGGTTAAATTCATTTAGAACAACTATTAGGTATACCTTCAATATACAATAGCATATATGTTCTTATATAACATGAAAGATACTTGTAAGCAGAATCAAAGGATGGTTTGTAAGATTTACAGGTAGTGGATGTTTCACAATAAGGTTAAGATGACAGTTTGACCCCTTTAAAATTATCTTTAATGATACATGTATTTTAGAACACAAGGATTCCATATTAAAGGTAAAGCAAGGAGTTATCTTGTTTGAAGTTACCAATTTGGTAACAAAAAGTTTGTTAGTTGATTTAAAAGAACATAAATTAAAGTAAGGGGTATGCTAATTTAAATTTGATTAAGAATAATTGAATTCACAAATGATGGTCACCCAATGTACTTAAATTAATGATGCAATCCAGTTAACCCAGACATGGACTGTCAAAGGTTGGTCATTGATAAAGGACAATGTGACCCATGTGTACATCTCTGTGCCAGTGCTTTCTGACACAAATGCAACTTTAAAGTGAGTCACATCCCTTCAGATTTCAGTCACTTCATGTCTCATCACATGTGAGTCACTGTGAGTCATAGTTACACTGTACATTAGTGTAAGAAATTTTTCAAACATTTTTGCTCCAATCCCTTCAATCTATTATCTCCCTTCACTCATGTGCTTCCATCCAACAAGGAGAAGAGGACTTACATGAAAGGACACAGTATCAATTGTCTCACAACAGACAGTATTAACCATGGCCAGCCTTAATCTTTTCAGGGCCCTATACAGAGCTCATGGGACATTAGGTAGAATTTTATCTACCAATCCCC
>WURT03642805.1:0-19818 GCA_009936505.3 Holothuria glaberrima | reverse complement strand
AGAGAAATAAGAGGAGATCTGTAAGATTTAGCAAATTTTTGAAAATAAACTTGGGGTGACTGCCTTCTCCCTTTAAAGTATAAATTACTTCAATGCGCTTTGATCATGACCTAAAGGACATTGCTACAACATGCTCCTGTTACTTCTCGTCCGGTCTATCATATTAGGGTGTTCACGCTTACGTTACTGGCATTTTAATTTGATTTTAAAAAAGTTTCCAGGCCCAGTGTCTTGAACACATGATCATTACGATATACGATGCATAAGCCTACCGGCTTGGTAAGCAGAAATTGCAGTAATCGCACTATAAATCACGGGTGGTTCACAAAAATGATGTTTTTAATTGCATTTATCTTGATTGCCAGGTGCCAGGAAATTCCATTTACAGTGTCAAATTTTAAACCTTTCACTGAACCCCATCCCCCTCTACCGAGGCTTCGTACATTTGACGCTCGTAGGTTCGAACTTTGCCCTCACAGAGTGAGTCCCCTTTCACAAAAGTCTGGATCCTCCCCTGACTGAGCTTTCACTGTTCAAGGCTTGAGCAGTGACCGTTAAATGGAGCAATGAAATAATATCATTATATTGAATAAACCGTACTTCTCAGAATGGCCAGTTGGCATATTTTACACATAGACAATCGAATAAAATTGACAAATTCTATTTGTAAGTGTAACACATTTGATTTCAAAAATAGAAAAATGAAACGAATTGTGTGAGAATTAAATTCCTGAATAAATAATACTAGTTCTGCACGTGACCATCTTATGAGAGTAAACAAGGTTTTTTTCATTTTTATAGCCATCCATTTTCGAGGTTTTGAATGGGGGGAGGGACGGATCCAAGACAGGATAGTATCATAATGAAAGAAAATTCTAAATAGGGGATGAGACAGCCCTCCTCTTATACTCTCCCTCAGACCAAACTTTGAAAACCTACATCTGCTAGAGTTCTGGATCAACATTCCCTATCCCAACATCTCTCCGTGTTAAACTGAAATACATTATGTAGGCTTATGGGTACTGTTTCCCCTTGCAAAATGAATTTAACAAATTTCCCCAATTTTTCGTTTTCCCTGAAGCGTAAAATTCTAAATTATGTGATCCTCAAATTCTGTGAAGAATTTTTAGATGCAATTCACAAGGCCTTGTAAGAACCATTCCAAAATCTCAGAAGCAGTCTGGGTAAACGTTCCTCTTAGAATGGTAGTGGCGCTTTGCTTAGATAACAATACGTCACATATCAGCCTTTCAATGGAGTCCCCCCCTCCTTATGAACTTAACTCTTTCTAAGACTATCATATGGAAAAGGCTAACGTTTTAAGCGGCTAATCGCATCGGTAAGAAAACACGACTTATACCGCCCTTAAGTCTTTTGAGGCGTGATTTGATGCTTAATATACTGTACTACCAACAGTTCAAGCAAGTAAAGAATCTCAGAACACAATCCAACGTAACATTTTTATGAAACGTTGATCACTCAATGTCTAACAGTTACAGGGAAACTACCCCGAGGAGGGCACTCTGTTTGCCCAGCTTTTCTGCTTATGACTGAATAAGGAATATGTCACACAGCCTGCTACGTAGGGAACAGGGAAACGAATATCCCCAGGCTACCTCCTGCCAAACGGCAGCTAAGCACCAACCTTGTTAAGATACAACAGCGAATAACAATACATGGGTAATAGTGGCTAAAAGAAAGGGGGGGGGGTTAGAAAAGCTTACTACTTGTGTATAGGAAAAACTTAAAACATTGGAAAAGTTTTCACCCTCATTAGAGGGCACAACAGACAGACGTTAGACGGCAATACCCACTTACGTCTTCGCAATATAGGCAGAAATTCAACTTAGTACATTCTAAAAACACTTGGGTCACGAAGGAATTGAACCAACATTTGGGTCAAATTTTGACTCACTTTGGGTCAAATGAAGTTTACTTTGTATCATTATTGGACGCAATAAATTTAGTCGATTCCCTCCTGGCCCATTTTTGGGTCAAATTGACCCAAGGGTTTTACAGTGTAGGTGAAACATCAGTTTAATAAAATGAACTAAACTTTGGACCGTAGGCTGGTGAGAAAACATTCCAGGAGGTGGGAGGTATTTGTTAATTTTGCCTCATTGGCAAACAATCATGGCATTATCTTGCTCTAAAAACACATTCTTGTGACCTGAAATCAACATGTTTTTTTCTGCGCAAGGATGTGGGGGGGGGGGGGCGAGGGGTAGGCTAGATCTCCCTCGTGATGCGTCTATGGTTTTGCCTAATTAAAACTTAGTGTTGATTTGAGTGTCAGTATAACCACATATTTTCCAGTTTTTCGAAAATTATAAATGATTTAGCTTTAGCCTACAAGAAGCTTTCCTTCTTCCTCGTGGAGGGCATGTACCAAGAATAACAACTAATAGCATCTCTACAGTTTTGTTATTCAATAACTTACCTTGGAATATAAATAAAGCAGAAAATTGTAAAAAAAAAAAACAAACGTAAACATCAATTGGTTAGACTATCCAAATATGCCGTGTTTGTACAAAATAATGCGGTTCACATATGTTTGTATATCCGTATAATTTTCAAGGAAACAAGGATTACTTGAAAAAATGTCGTTTGATGCATGCATTCGTTTTCAACGGTAGGATAGGTTTGCCATGCGGTACTTAATTGATATAATCATTAATTACAGTTATATTATTCTAAAGAAGAAGAAACTTCCCAAACCTTACCTGTTTAATTAATGTATTCTCTGTTCGCTGCAGATTTGTTGCTGAAAGAAAGGAGACTCACTGGCTTGAGATGAATTCTAGTCATAGCCTGTTCGAACGTCTGATCTGAATGTGTCCTTTTTGTATACAACTAGCCAGTGTGGAGTTAGAATTCCAGTATAAGTACAGCCAGTGTGGACGTCAGTTTTTACCTCAGAGTGGGAAATTTCGTTTGAAAAACTCTTGACAAAAATGATGGTATAAGGTCATTGGTACCAGCGTGCGCTACAGGGATATATTTTAATATGACGGAGGTCGGGAGAGAGATGCCATTCACCCCATATACTGTGGCTCTACATTTATAGCTAGTACCACCGCATCGTATTTTATGGGCTACCGTACCTTAGTTTTGGGGCTTAATTTGACGTAATTGATAGAGCGACGATTGCGAAAATTAGAATTGAAAATGGACGTTTTTACTTTGGAAGATTTGGGAGAACTATTGTACTGAAATAACTGCATCTGAAAATGTACACAAAATGAACGCCCTCTTGCCCTGTTTGACTAGAGTCATAGGCAGCTTCTTCACTGGCCGCTTTGGGGAAAGTGGGGGTGGGGCTGCGCCGTTTTTGTCCAAGAGAGACCGGTGCAAATTGCGAAAACTGGCCTAGTTTTCCGCTTTATTGACCGAGAAACTGGTTTTTGCACCTTTGGCTATCACTAGAGTTAAAACGCAACTGTGTAAAAGTTGTACAGAAAGCTTACAATAGAATTGACCAAAATTCTCCTCTTAAACTGCAAATATCTTCATTTTATAACTGGTGATGTGGTAAATAGCTTGCGGATATCGATGTTTTTGAGGTACTGGAAACATGGCCTTACGTGCAATAGGGATGGGTGGGTGGGGGGGGGGGGAGATATTAGCTAATTACATCTCTTTACGTGTAGTATGTAACTATGTTCAGGATGCGGGCAACCAGGAGATCAGATTTGAAAGGACATAGTAAATATTTTACGGGTTCTTGTGAATCTGTCATTGGCCAGCAAGAACTATTCATGGAATGGTGTACAAGAGCGGATACAGAAATTCCAGAGGTGTGTGCGCGTGCACGATAGTAACCCAAAATTAGATGTTTTTTGCCCAATCTGCGAAAAAATTGTAAAGAATGTGTTTTCAACAGATTTGAGTAAGGTAAAGGTGTCTAGATTTACCAAAAAAGACGCAGCCAGTGTCGGCTGGGAACTTCAAAATGGCGTCCAAAATTGCCTCCGCACGCAATATTTTTCGTAGGATGGGTAGGGCAAGTTATGAAGTAATTATATATAACGTTGCTTCAGTGGATTGAGAAAATGATACTTAAATTTACCTAAGTTCAGTCTGAATGTACCCCTATTTTCACTCGGAACTTCCATTAGTTTCTTCATTACCCTCAACTTCAGAAACGTTAAAAAATCTTTGCTTTTTGAAGTACCATTAAGTTACCATATTCAATCAAAGCAGTTGTCCTTTAAAGTCTCAGTGTCATTAGACTGAAGGCACCTGAGTTGCGATAAACTCAGTGTAGCAACACGTTGGGGCCACTATTAATACGGAACATGAACAGGTAAGCTTGATATGAAGCGAGGAAGGAAGACACTATGAACAGTCATGAGCGAAGACTCCAATTACACGAATAATTCAAAATATTCCCCTCGCTATCCTACGAAAAAAAAAACTCGCCCGCCGCACTAGGTAATTAATAATATATTGAAATAATGAGGAAAATACTTATGAAAAATATGTTGAGCTCACTGACTCTTAAAATATGGCCATGGTTCATACCAAAAAATTTAAAATTATGTTTAAGAACATTTTTGTTGGAACTGAGGTCAACCAAGATGGCGGAAAAGCAAAGTGGCCGCTAATGATGATAAAAGAACAATGTAGCATAAAAATAGATGATAATAATCATTAAAAATATATTTCGATTGAAAACCCCTCATATCTTTATAGTAGACTGTACATACAATTCAAAGCATGATTTCTGATATTTTATTCAGGACCCCATACTAACCAAGATGGCGGAAACAGCAAAATGGCCGCCAATAGAACGATCATAATGTATAAAGATAATAAGATAAATAATCATTAAAATACTTCTAAGACAGGTAAACCTAACATGTGTCCATATCCTGTTGTAAATATTTAAAAGGTATTTTTCCGGACATTTCATTTAGGATCTGGGTCAACCAAGATGGCGCATGTGGCAAAATGGCCGCTACTGTTAAAATTTCAATATATTATAATAATAAGGAAAATAAGGAAGATTAACTCTAAAAACATATATTCGTGATCAGTTGCTCTTTTTATTTGACCATATTTTGTGCCAAATATTCCAAAGAATTTTCCAGAACATTTTGTGGGAATTTAGGTCAATCAAGATGGGTGAAGAAGCAAAATGGCCGCCAGTGATATAACCACAATATTTTATAATCATACAGAAAATAATCCTTTCAAAATATTTGTAACACATTTAAACAGAAAAACTGTCCATAATCTTTAGTAAATATTCAGAAAGTATTTTCTAGATACGTTTGACAGGTTCCAGGTCAACCAAGATGGCGGAAATTCTAAAACGGCCACCCACATAATTAGTTAAATCTAAGTATCATTTTCTCAATCCACTCAAGCAACGTTATAAATGATCAGGCCTACTTTACAACTTAATCTAGATACCTTTACTTACTCAAATCCGTTGAAAACAGATTCTTTACAATTTTTTTCGCAGATGAATCTTAGTTTTGGGTTACTTCGATGGGTTCTCAAGTTCACCGAAGGTGCACCAAAAGTGCAAAGCCCGAGTTTGAAGGGTGGGGTCCAGTGGCCCGCGTTAGGGCCCCTGGAGGGGTCCAGGGGCTAACCCCCCCGGCGATATTGCATTAACACCGCAGACAATCGGCTCCAGTTACTCTGTTGAGGAGATTTGATTTGATTTCATATTTTATGAAATTTGATGTTAATGGCTGAGCGAAGGTTATTACAACGGCACCTGATGAGGTCCAGGGGCGAATCTGAAGTCTTTTCAAAATTTGGACGCAAGTATGAAGCGCGAGTTTTTCATTTAGTTTTCTGAAATGCTGTTTGCCGTAACATTCTTTTGAATACGTTTTGCGGAAATTTTGTTCAACTTTCGTCTACTTTTTCGTTCTCCTTCATTTTTTCTTTCCTTTTCTCTTCTTTCCCTCCCTTTCAATTTTTTTAGGCAGGGGAAGGGGGGGGGATGATCCGCGCCTTATGGTGACCTGTAAAACACATGAAAGTAGACAGGGAACAAAGAATAAAGACCCTGAACTAGTAGTGTTGTCATGCAGCCAGATAGGTTCTTCCTACTCAAGGGATGAAAGTCCTCCAATGATCCGTGTATGTGTGTAACATTCAAACTCTTTTGAAGAGATTAAAATTTGATAGGACTCGAATTCTGCCTGTTTTCTGTGTTTTTAATATTATTTTTACCTGATCATAGACACAGATACGGCATTTTCATGTCCACTGACCAATGAACGCATATCAAAAGATCAGACAAGGTGGAATTGTTTTCTTTGGATAAATCTAATTGTCTATTACTGTACACAAATCAAAGGTCATATATAACAATAAGATTTACAAATGAATGACACCAGATTAGGACCGAGATGCATAGAATGATTTTTGTCCATTACCACAGCATCATGTATCTAACTCTCATGACGTCAGACTTCCATGCAGCTAACTCAAAGTACGACCCCATTGCTCATTGAAACCTCCGTCGGTCCTACACAGTTTAGCAGATACATAAGTAACAAACAAATAATAATCTCACAGGGGCTCTGACACTACCCTGCAGAGCGGACTCTTTTCGCTCAGCTCCTCAAACTATATAAGACTGAACAAGGAATATGCCATATAGCCTGCTATGTAGGCAACTCTGACACTAGATCAGAGGGTATGAGGTAGAGGTTCTTACCAGCAAACTTTTGGGCAGCAAGTTTGCAAATGGGTCTCAATGGTCAACACTGTCTACGGCCTTTCAACATGGTCTGGTACCCCTCACAAACTAGAGGAGAGGGGTTGGGAAGGGGGTTGGTGATGGGGGAGGGCAGAACCAACAAATATTTTTGACAGCATGTTACACCCACTACTGATCACAGCCTCTTAACAGTACAGCACCCCTTTGAATGCACTGACCCCTAAGACAAATGGGGGGGGGGAGGATGAGATACTTTGACAAAAATTTTTAGTTCAGCATATTCTCAAATGGGCCTCAATAGCTAACATTAGCAATGGGTCTCATGGCCTCTCAACAACATGGTCTGTACCCCCCCCCCCTAAATTTTGCCTGCACCTCTGTATCATCTCCCTCTGCAGGACCACTGGCATGCCATGGGCTACAAAAGTAACTTGCAAGCAACAATAAATAAAATTGACAAAGCAAATTTAAAACAGAATGCCTCAACAGACAACTTAATCGAAAAAGTAACAAAAGAGACCTTTTTAAATGCAATTTAGCAGCTGCAAGAAGCTCTGAAAATGAATTTAACAACAAATTTAGTAATGTTCCTTAAAACAATACAGTAGCACCTTTTGAATCCTGCACGTCACTAAAATACCTACATGATTACGGCCTTTATTTTAATCTGCACATGGAAACATACAAAACTAAAAAAATATAGCTTGAGTGATGCCTCTGATTCAGTTTTACCAACGAGAATACATTAAAGATATTTTAAAAGGCCTTACTATAGTTTCACACAATGCAATAAATTTCAAATAATTTGCGACATAATCTCTGCAATTGATGTGGATGGCAGTGATGACAAAGTTTATAAATTCAGAAAAAGGTCACTAATTATGTCCTTTTCAGCAATTAGTGAGGGGACATGCACACAAAATGGTCCCTTCTCATACATTTTATGATAAAAATAACCATCTCAAATGATAATAAATGCCATAATACTTAAATTATTTGAATTCTTGGAAACTGTCAGCACAGCAGGCCCATGATTCATTCAAACATATATAATGTCCTTTTTATCAAAACCTAAAATACAACTAGTGGTAAGATATTACAAACTGTGCTTGAAAAATGCCAGTGAGCCACAACTGGAAAAAAGGCCGCGGCCGGTCCGACTTAAACCAATTGATTAGAAACTGAGCCGTTAAACCTCATCTAACTAACTGTACTTGAAAAATGGTGGGATTAAAAAATACAGAATTTAACCAGTAAAGCACACAAATGTTACTGGCAGTAAACTGGAGTGGAGAAAAATCATGCACTCTTTTTTTTGTATGAAGACTTTTTATTTAAAAATCATGTCTTAAAACTGTTTTGTTATTAAGGTTTGCACCATTTGAGAATTGTGGACCCCAAATAAACAGGCTGGTATCAAGTATGGGGAGTGCATCCTGACAATGGGGAGGGGAAGGGGAAGTTAGTTTTTAATTTATGCAAAAACAAATGGGATGGGGAAGAAGTCAGGAGCTGTAAGGATAATGGTGACTTTGTTGTACTTCTGGTGATTTGAAGTCGATGTTTTTAAAACTGGAAATGTCAAAAAGTTGGATAATGGGGAAAGAGGATGTAGAATTCTCATCATGCAATGCTTATATCCTTGTTCAAAAGTGTTGTGGTTAAAAACTCATTCAGCAATACTGCTCACCTTTCAGCAAAACGTATACAACATTTGTCACAAGCATGATGATCCACTCTAAATTTTACACAAAAATTAGAGCTTTTATAAGCCTTGACTTTCGAGCTGGTGAAGGAAAAAAAGATACTACACCCTCTTATGGGTAGGAAGGGGGGGGGGAAGAGGGTGGAAACAACCATTTCCTATGCCATGATACAGTGTTGTTCTGATCTTTTTCTATGAAGGATATTCCATACTAAAATATGAAATCAGCACCAGACTAAAATTTTCACCTTTTAAGAAAACTGGTAGGGTGCCAGTGGAAAAAAAAAATGAAAATGTCACACACCTAGTATAAAAACTGCTACCAACAAACTTAAGGTTATGCCTGAACAATCCATTACAAAGAGAACATCTTTGGTATTATCTTAAGGGCTATGCAGGTATTTGGTCTGCTCCTTGACATAATACTAAGGTGACAACTGAGAACCTGAATTGAGATTTGAGAATGCATGAAGCATTCTCCTTTGATCTAACATGTGTAGGGGTGAAGAAATGCCCACAGAAGTCACTGAAGAGCCAAAAAGATGTTCTAGCTAGAGAATTTCCCACACTCTATGAATCAGCTAACCATGAAGCAGATAGCACCAAGTATCCCCACACTTAAACATTTCCACCTCACCCCCTCCCCCTACCCTGAGGAAAACAATAAAACAGGATGAAAGAGTTCTATATTTTCTAGTACAAAAGCTGAATTAATGTGTGAATAACAATCTTGCAACTAAGAAATGACATCAATAAAAGCATTTCCAAGTTCTTGAAAAATGAGAAAATACAGCCCATTTCTCAATGTCCTTTGAATGCTTTAAAACATTACAAAACATAACAAAACAAATAAATTAATCAATAAAAATGTAAATCATTCAAGATGTATAAAATCATTCCTAATATAATTTGTCCTAATTTTTTTTCAAATTTTAATATATTAATCTATTTCTTTCAATTAAGCATGTAAGCCAAAATTGAAGAAACTTTATCTAATCTATCTAAAAGTATCTATGATTTATTTGTAAACATTGAGAGAAATTAGCTGTTGGAGACATTACATTTTCTACCCAAAGTGGATTACTAGAAAGCTGTTAATAAATTTCTCATTTTGTTTAAAACTCACAAACCAGTTTCCTCTTTTAAAATCTGATGCATTTGTAATGTGAGTACCCAAATAAACTGAAAAATTAAAATCCGTTTGTCATCACCAATGACATGACTCCTGTTTGATTTTAAGTTCACAGCAGGAAGACACTAACCTTACTTCAACTGTCAATATCTCAAATATACATGTAGGGAAAAATTATCACCAAACTGTGCTTTTTGAAATTTCTGTTTAAAATGTCAAAAGAATTAATGACTACAACCATTCATTAAAACTTATCACAGTGTAGGAACTACCTGAAACTTTTCAAGATACTCTGATAAAAGGTTACATGATTGTCAGGTGGTAAAAAGGTTCAAATGTGCAAAGCTAAAGATAAGAATACATTTCAAATATATGGTACAAAGGAAAACATTTGTACTTTATAGTTTTTGTACAATTAGACCAGTACAAATGTTGCACAATGCTCAACTCCTTATTCAATACAGTACTGTTCTGTTTAATTTAAAATCAGTTATTTAAATGAACAATTAATGTTTACTTGTGAAACAAAGGACTTAAATCTCTGTTATTGTTTACAACATCAGCTTACAAGGGTTCCTCACTTGCTCACACGACACCTCTGTGATATTTCTTTGCTTTCAAATGCTGTGTGAAGGGGCATCAATGATATCACAGAAGTACTGCACGTGATGTCCTTCACTAGTGTTGACTATATACTCCACAGTGTATACTCCCATGGCTCACAGCTCATGTGCACTATTGCAGCTGTGTTTCGGTGTAAACAGTAGCCCTGAATTCGTACAAAAATTTTGTAACTGTAGTCAAAATACTTACTGTATGCAAACATTCTTATCTGGTATTCACAAGTGAATGAACTACCACTGTTTGTAAAGATATGCAAATTTCCATTATACTTATAAACTGAGCCAATCATGTTCAAAGTTATATGTGTATCTGTAGCATAAGCCAATCACGATGACTGATATGATGAAAGGAGATGCTGGTACAACTTGGCGAACATGTCTCACTAAGGGTTTTTCTATGGATTTTGAAGTTACAACTGTGAAACTTGTATTTAATTATCCACAATATTTATGCACATTTCCTACTGCAAGTACTATTAAAGCAACATGCACCGACTGGTTGTGACTTATGCAAATTAACTGCTGGAAGATCAGAGGCATGTGAAAGGGGCTATGTCTTTCCAAGAATTCTCAGAGCAGAGCAAACTTACCTCAGACACAAGGGATAAGCTTGTAAATATTTTCTCCATGCCCAAATTGTCCAACCACCATATCTAGCAGAGGGCTGCGACCTTTACATAGTGGTACTGGAACGATTATTGGTATTCACCATCCGTATAGGCCAATACTCCCTATTGTCATCACATATCGGTATCGATAAAATTTACCTTAAATGGCGATATTACCTAACCTTTATTTATGGTCACATTTGTCAGGAAAATGGTACACTATTTGAGTATTTTTGAATGGAAGTTCCAATATCTTAATACTATATCAAGATGAAATGGCACTTTATTGTGGTGCCCCACAGCCTATGGTTAGTTGCTGAATGCTTATTTCAAAAATATCTGTATCGGATCAGCATTGACCGATATGGGTATCAGTAATACCAGCTTCTCGCCATATCGGGACAACACTACTGTATAGAGCTGGCAGAAAATGGGTATCATTTACAATTTCACCTTGATTCTTACCAAACTTGCTTACCATCAGATGTCCTACACATGCTTAAACCTCTTGCTGACAGGCTGCTGCACATCTGTGGGTGGAATTTCTCACCTTCATGGTATCACATTTATGTCTCTGACAAACCAACAGGGTACTCTTATTACCATGGTTCATCTTTCAACCATCAGGGGCTCTGAATCCAAGTCCCTGATCCTCTACTCGAGTACTGTCAGACCGTCACTTCTCGTCTTACCTTCAAGGCTTCTGACTTATGTCTCTGATGAGCCATTCTGGTACCGTCAGACCGTAACTCTCCAACAGTCCATGAAGCTGAAGGTTGTATTGTCTGTAGTACAGATTCAAATACTCGATAGCTCTTGGTTCCATTGGTGGGTAAATCCTACCTTTACTTTTGCCAAGGCACTCACTCTTCCCTTTGTGTTTCACAATGCAGTAAAACCCTTTCCGACTGTCGTACCTGGGGAAGGTACAGATTAAAAGACCTAAGACCAACAAACTTTAAAATGAGACACAGATTATCACCAGTGAAATGAACTGCTAAATTTCCACATAAAGATCAGTCTTTGTTACCTCTACAATTATCACCCTCCCTTCTAAATTTGTTTGACTTGAAGGGTCTCCCCCCACCCCCTTCCCTTCTAAATTTGCTTGACTTACCTTCTTTGTATTCTAACCTAATCCTCAAACAAATATTTTACTAAGACAATGCTGTGGCATGATCTGCTCAGCTGATAAAGGTGAAACCTTCATCACTTTTCTTGTTTCCAAGACTTCAATACACTTCTAAGGGATCTTTTACCACTATTGCTCTAATTTCTTTTCATGAGAAGAGAAATTAAGAAATATCCCCTTTTAACAAAGCACTGCAATTAATCGTGACATTTAAAAAGTTTCCAAATTATCCCTTATACAGAGAAACATGCATCTATGCTTAAAAAATTGTATGAAGCTGTACTTGAACCCTCAAAAGCTAAAACTCAGCCAGAACAAACAAAATTTTTATTTTTTTTTGATGACTGAAAATGTTTTGGCAATGGAAGCAATCATTCCAAGTCCTCCTTGAGGTCTAGCTGATGCTGTGTGTGCTATCAAGAGCACACAATCACAGATACAGTCACACAGCTACCAACAATGTGTAATATTATTGGCACACTGCCATGTCTCATATTTTGGAAAACCAAGGAGAAAAAAGTAACATTTGACTTACTTGAGAAAATGTTTATAATCTAGGCGAGGTCTGATCCCTAAAAATCTTTGAACTTTCCCCATTACAGTAACAGGATCCTCTCGAAGTTGATCTCCATCAATAATAAGGATCTGATATGGAAGTATAGGGAAACAGTGAGGCATGAATTCATGATGTTAATCTGTATCAACGGCACAGCATGAATATTTGATGGGAATAAACCTGGTGCATTGTTGTTATGCAACATCATTTTGGTGGCAAAACAATGAAGCACAATGCATGCATGCAGTAGACTTCGCATACGCTTGTAGCAGACTAAATATGTGCGTATCCAATTGGTAGACAAATCACCTGTCTGCACTTGCTGGTGTAACTTGCAACGATATGCGCTTACCTCCAAACGAGGGAGCACTTTCTACTCTATGACGTCATCTGCATAAGGTTTATGGAAGTATTAATCTTTTTAGGGAGTGTAACTACTCGTTAAGCCTATTAAGATTTCGTAGAGCACTTCCTTTCACAGTGTTGTCTTGTTTATTGAATAACTGTGTATTGGGAAAGCAATCGTAATTCGATCTTTAATACATTGTGAAGAAACAAAAAATAAATAAATGAAATGAAATGGAAATATAAATGTTGCAGAGACAAATGGCAAAGTAATTATCTCAACATCAACAACAACAATAATAAACAATCCCTCCATTCTTACACAACTGACTATAGACCCTTTTCCAAATAGCAGATGCAAAGAATTATGGGATAGAATTTTGGTGTGTGTCAGTTTTGTCGATGGCATGTGTACCAAAACTCTATCCCATAATCCTTTGTAACTGCTATTTGGTAAAAGGGTCTATTGCTAGCAGTAAACCTAAGGGCACATCCCAGGGCCCTAGGAATTATGCTTACCTGGCAGCCTTTGAAGCACCAACAGTTTTGAAAATGCGAAATGTGCTTTTTAAAAGATCTATTGCTCAAACTTGAATATCATAATTACTATTGCTTTTATGATTTTGTGAATACTTTGCCCCAATAAACACTATCTCAACAGCTATAAAATACATCTATTTTCACTAACGTTGGAAAAAGTGCACATATTGAATACAATGTTTCTCTTTGAATGATTTTAAATAGCATCCATACATTAGAAGGTACTGTACAGGATGGTTCAAGCCAAAATTCATGTTTGCTATATGAAAGAGGGGCTTATGCTGAGAAATATAGTAAACTTTCCTTTTAATTCCTTTTTACACCATTTATGATATGAGCAGTGGAATCTACAAATGACTACCACCCAAAACAAGGGTGATGTCATAGCCACCTATTGCTGAACAGAGTTTTTTTTTTCAGCTAACTTTGCAATCAATTAATCTCTCCTTGCTGACCATTTTAGAGTTCAACTTCAAAGTTTTCAATCCTTTAAATGCATTTACAGTATGTACCAGTGTTCACGCTAGGGCTCAGAAACCAGGGGGGAATTTTCCCCCTTCCCAAATTTTTTTGTGCTGGATTTCAAATTCTTGGGGGGGGGCTTCCAGAAATTATAAATCAGCAAAATGAGCAAATCAGTTATTTATTAAATGGCTCATGGTATATTGTATGACTCATTGATTTGCGATTGTTCTTCTGTGTCACAATCTCACAGACAAGTTCATGAGTTCCAAATTAACATGAGGTAGGCCTATGTTGTACTTATAAAAAAGAGTGGGCCACGATGTGTGTGCGGAATTTCCCGCAGACAATTATTTTTGTGGCGGGACTTGAAGAGTCCGTGCGGGAATCCCGCAATCACGCACCTTAGCGTGAACACTGGTATGTACACTCCATACTTTACAGAGACATGTTGAAAACAAATGTTAAAAGAAGGTTTTTCGGTCTGATGTAGCCAGGTAGCACTGCTATTTGACAGCCCCAGTTCTACAGATTACTGACAATGGTATACCTGTTTAGAATAGTATTTAAGCCATCTCGACAAATGTGTGGCATATTTTCCTGGTTCCAGACATCTCTTCTGTAATGACTTCACAGATCGATCCGACTGTGAGCCTGCTGTGATGACATCATAAAAGCTGTGATTGATGGCAGCCTTGTCATTATGGACCTTCATGTGCTGCAACATAAAATAACATAAAGATGGACTTAGAAGAAACTGAACCATCAGTTTTAAGATCATAAGTATAATGCTTTAGCCAGTTAGCACAACAACTTTTTTTCACCCAGTATAACACTCTCTACTAAACCACACCAACCCCCTCTTTTTTATCACTAGCCATTGTTATTATGTCCCCCTAGGCTACTGACCTGGTACCAAGAATATGATCTGTTGGCAGGATGTGTAAGTATTGCTATTATCTTGGCCTTTGGTAGTAAGGCATGCACTCTGGTTGGGGCCAGAGGGCTATCAAAATAGGTGGCGCTCTTTTCAAACAAGTACTGGTCACTGTTGTTCCTGCCTGCTGGGAAGTACTTCATGTACCTGTAGAGAAAATATGGAAAAAAAGCGTTATGAATATAAACTATGTAAATGTGTAGGAACACAGCAACAGGATAGGATGTAAAAGTAATAAAAGAAAACATGCTAACTGAAGACAGCTTCTGAGTTTGACATACAAATAGTAAAGTCAACCTGCAGTAAGGGATGAGATGTATGTAACATTACAATACAATACTGTATAGTGGGAAATTTTCACGGGGTTAAATTTTCGCGCTTTTCGTGACCAAGTTGTTAATCGCGAATTTAAGACCCGCTAAAAATTTTCTGTTAGTCTGTACAAGACTATGCTGGTTGATGCAACAGCAAATTCTTCTCTCCCCAAATATGTGTACAAGGTATTAAATCTCGAAAAATTAGCCTCGCTGAAATTTCCCGCTATGCAGTACCCCTGAAATGTGAAACCTGGAAATTAAAAGGATACATTCAGGGCTGGAATACTCCTCACATAGTTCAGCTGACTAAAGAAATGTATCAGAGCTAATTTGTAATAAAAATATCAAACAATTTTGGTTAAACAAAACATGTGACATTGACCAACTATCTTGGTTGAAGGGTTGGGAGGGGGTTGGGGTTGAAAGGCAGTAACTTGCTATCAACTGGGAAGTAATGGGGCTAAATGATGAAAACCATAGGTGTAAGGCAAGCGGCATTCTAACCAAATAGATCCTCTTCCAAATATCAATTACAAAGGATCATGGGATAGAGTTTGGTATGCATCGCTTTTGTCAGTGGCATTTTGCTCTGGTGAAACAAGACGAATACCAAACCTCTATTCCACAATTCTTTGTAATTGCTACTAAGAAAAGGGTCTATCCAAATGATAATGACATCCACACTTACCAATCAAGACCATTGTTATAACTTGTTCCTGAGAAAAACTGAAGCTCTTCAAATGTTTTTTCGCTCGGCACATTGCTCTTTATGTATGGGTGTAGTGCAAGAAATGTGTACAATGCCGTTGTCCCTGTCAAAAAAATCAAAAGCAAAATACTGACATGAAACTCAATGAGCTGGTTTACTGACAAATTATAGACCAAGATCCTCTACTGAAATAGCCAAAGGAATCAATTTTACATCTTGTACCATTCTAATGAAACATCAAAGTCTGCTTATTTCTGAAAAACTCAGGAGCTGCGAAAAATAATGCAATCTCTTATTGCACAAGGTCAATATCTTCAATTAGATTTTTGAACAATTTGCCAGCTAAATTGAAATCTAATTTTCAACCGTGACATTTTAAACAGACAACCATTATTTCCACAAGAAACAATCTGGGCATAATGGCATTAACAGCAGTCCTACAAATGTAGGACAATGTAAGAAACATCTTGTAGGTGCCACCTCCACACCACAGATTTGTGTGTTTAGCTTAATGTTTATTCACAATCGCTTAAAACAGAAATGGCTTTGTAAAATGGTCAATAATTGCTGGATTTTGACGGGAATTACGACTATTTTCTCCATTTTAAATTTTGTGCATCATATAACCAGTTCTAGACACCAGACATTAAAACAGTGCCTCATCCACACTGATCAAACCTCTTCCTTAAGTGTACCTAAAGTCTAGGTTTTCAATATACATTTTAAAATATATATTTTAGAGGTTGGAAAATAAATCCTCTTCATCCCCCATCTTCATACCTTAGTCCGTTGCTAAGATATAAAAAATGTTGAAAGATAATCACTTAATTTGAAATAGTCAATTGTGCAATAAACTGTGATGTCCTTCTTGTACAACTCACATTACATGCTTTTGTTCCCTTTTGAAATTATAATGCTTATATAACCTTGAAAAATTTAACTGTTTTCTTGCAAAGCATGTTGTATGGAGAGGGTGTGAATCCCTGCCAAGTCACCCGCATTGGATAGGTGTCACCTGCATTTTTGGGTCTTCTCCCGCTCACCCACATACCTGTCCGAATCTCCCGCATCTTTACAAATCTCCCGCATTGTACAGTTTTCTCTGAGAAAAAGGACTTCTTGCTTTTTAGCATAAAATTCATTTCATTGGACCAAAATGCAAGAAAAAACAATCATCTCAAAACCGCCAAGATCGGAAATTATACTAGGCATACAGGCTAAATATGCCCTGCTAAAAGTAACGTTACCTATACAATCTGTGAAAATGCCGTTCCCACACATGTGAACACTACATATAGCATCCGCCAAGTTTAGTCATTCATTGCCACTGAAGTATGCTATTGCTGAGAACCAGCTTCTGTGCATGAGGCACACGTGCACTGCTATAAACCTCCGGATTTCCTATAAAATGCTGTGCACTTTGCAGTGGGTCTTCGAAGACCAGGGGTGGCCCCAAGGGGATGGCGTGGCCATGGCCCCCCGTCGGGGAATTTTCACATTTTTGTCGCGGAGTCAGTCAATACCATCAAGTATGCAGTCCCTGACGGCAACTAGTTGCCCCGAAGGTTTACCTGTTTTTTGCTCTCAAGAGGACACTTTCTCTGACAAAACCCCAAAATTTTCGGCGTGCTACACTCCCTGTAAAGTCTCTCTTGTTTATTCAACATTTCCATTCAGCACAGCTAGAAGCACAAGTCTAATCCATCTTACCAAGTAACATGGAGGCATAGTACACATTTCATTGTCATAAATCGTTAATTTCTATCCCATATCTCAAAAGCCAAGCTGCTGTTCTCTGGCATGTGTCACGAAGTACGGTCAGTTGGAGAGTGACTCACGGAGCAAAGTTTGGGTATCTCATGGAGTAGTCCAGGTAATTTCGATACAATGTAGCCTAAGTTATCACCGATATTGGTCTACAACCCCTACAGTTTAACTTTTCTCTTTTTGTTCTTAATGATTACGTATGTTTTTGGTGCAAGCCTGCCAAAAATTTTCAATTTCAAGTTTTAGATTCCGGGAAAAACATTAAGTCAGTGGGAAAATATGTTCCTCAAGTATACACAAATTTTATGCAATATATGCCCCACAGTGGCATGGTATGGTACACGTTTTTTCAGGTCCCCTTAACCAACCCCTTCCACTGCATCTGGGCTGTCGGGACTTTGGGTCGCTGCCCCCCCATTGGTGAGTCTGGCCACCCGTCAGGCAAATCCTGGCGCCACACCTGGTGAAGACGTAATAGCGTAGCGAGTGATGTCGCGATTTAAGTGACCCTTAAGCCGTGGCTGTGTGAGCAGCGATTTTTGGTGACGAGAAAAGCCTGACCTTCAGATTTATAAGCCCCAGGTGTTACTCTTAACTACTCTCTCTATCCAAACGAACGGGCGGATTACATGGGCGGTCTAGTGGTAGAGTATCTGCCTTTCACGCGGGAGGCCCGGGTTCGATTCCCAGATCGAGTCTTACCAAAGACTTTAAAAATGGAACCTTCTGCCGTTGTGCGTGATGCTCCGCATAAGCAATGGAGTAAGGGAAAACAAGCCAGTGACCCACAACTGGAAAAAAGGCCGCGGCCGGCTTGACTTGAACCAATTGGTTGGAAACTGGGCCGTTAAACCTCATCTAACTAACTAACTACACGGGCGGACAGATCACCGGGGGATATTTCAGTGCAAGCAGATTGGAGGAAGAACATTTCAAGGGCAAACAGATGAGAGGGGGGGGGATTCTCAGGGCAACACAGAGTGTTGGCCGAATAGCTGATATAGTAGTCTTCATTAAAGGCCCACATCACTCAACCTCAAAATTTCTGTACCTTGCTACAGTACTGTAATTCTTTATTGGTCCATTTGAGTTAACTGTACAATAACAAAAGCTGGGAGAATAAGTATGGATCAAATCAATTTCAGGGGGAGAGAAGAGGGTTGTGGGCCAACAATTGGCTCAAAGTCGTGACAAGGACTGACTAACGTAACTTATATCCCAGTCCACTGAATAATGCCAGAGTCACAATCTGTCAGATTACCTTGTACTTTTGGCACAAATTGTATTATTCTCTACACCATTTTTTTAAAGCTACAACCGAGATTGAAAAAAGATATCCTAAACACTCGATATATCCAAATAAAGAATGTTCGGATGCACCTGACAGGGGCTGGGAAGTGTCATTTTCTGGTACTGTCCAATGCCAATCATGGTGGCCCTATACTTAGTAAACAGGCCATGTCAAAAATTTCACCTGCTAAAAAATCATCTGACCTTGGCATCTCTGGGATTGTGTAGTCAAGTCACCCCATAACAGTAAAACAGTGATCATATTTCGGGACGAGGTGCAATGGCTTTCAAACAAACAAAGAAAAACAAAGAAAGTAATTTGAGCAGTACAAGAATAATATCACAAATTATTGTGCAATCAACCATTTTAATTTGAGTGAATAAGCTTCGACATTTTATATTTCAGCTCAGGAATGTCCTGTAGGAGATGGAAGTTGGACCATTTGTATTCTTTTTTCCAGCTTTGTAACATATATTTTTGAAATTTCTGACTTTAGGTACACTTTAAGACAAAATATTTTTTCTCTTAGCACAGTATCAGTATTTTAAGCTGCTTACAAAATGCAACCTTTACAGCTTCCACAACATTGGAAAATTGTTCACAATTTCATTACCTGTTTTCTGTGGTCCAACTACTATTAACTGTGGTAACTGATTGCAGTTTTTCTTTGCTGACCATATCTCCAAATGACGCTTATCTTCACATGGATTCTAGATAGAAAAGAGGGAGGTAAAATTGATGAAAATACTTCACATAGCTCCCATTTTAACATATGGCATGATCATGTTGAAAACAATTGTAATAAAAGTTCATACGATACAATGACTTTCCTTGGAAGAATAAAGGAATTTCTAGATGTACCCACTACGATCTCTTTCTACAATGCATATAATTTACTTATTTTAAAGGGCAATTCTTGTCATCCCGGACAGTTGCAACTCTCCCAACTATGCAACTTGTAGCCCCTCCCATAACACTATAAAACTCCTTGTGCAGACACAAACCT